>JAPVLO010000982.1:0-246729 GCA_027257055.1 Cephalopachus bancanus | reverse complement strand
ATCTGACATCACACAGCCTCCCTAAGTTGGAACAAGAAAAAATTGAGACCCTAAATAGACAAATAACAATCAAGGAAATCGACTACGTAATAAGAAAACTTCCTACAAAAAAAAGCCCTGGACCAGATGGCTTTCCAGCAGAATTCTACAAGACATTTAAGGAGGAGTTGATACCAAGCCTACTGAAGGTATTTCAGGCGATTGAAAAAGATGGAACGCTCCCCAAATCATTTTACGAAGCCAACATCACATTGATACCCAAGCCAGTTAAAGATCCAACACAGAAAGAGAACTACAGGCCAATATCTTTGATGAACATAGATTCTAAAATTCTCAACAAGATCCTAGCAAACGATTCAGCAATACATCTCCAAAATCATCCATCATGACCAAGTAGGCTTCATTCCTGGGATGCAAGACTGGTTAAACATTCATAAAACCATAAATGTAATTAAATACATCAACAGAAGTCAAAACAAAAACCACATGATTATATCATTAGATGCAGAAAAAGCTTTTGATAAAATCCAGCACCCCTTCTTGATAAAAACCCTTGAACATCTAGGCATACGGGGAACATACCTCAAAATAGTAAAAGCCATCTATGAGAAACCCACAGCCAGCATACTCCTAAATGGAACAAAATTAGAAACATTTCCCCTGAAAACTGGAACAAGACAAGGATGCCCACTCTCACCCCTCCTCTTCAACATACTATTGAAAGTCCTGGCTCGAGCAATCAGAGAAGAGAAGGCAATCAGGGGTATCCAAATAGGAAAAGAGGAAGTCAGTTATCTCTCTTTGCAGATGATATGATTGTGTACCTTGAAAACCCAAGAGAATCTGTCAATAAACTCCTTACACTGATAAAGGCCTTTGGCAAAGTCTCAGGATACAAAATAAATGTACAAAGGACAATTGCATTTCTCTCGACCAATAATAAACAAACAAACCCAAATTAAAAAACACAATGCCTTTCACACTAGCCACTAAAAAATGAAATACCTTGGCATCTTCATAACCAGAGACAAGAAAGACCTTTACAATTTAAACTACAAAACACTGCTCAAAGAAATCAAAGTTGACACAAACAAGTGGAAAAGTATCCCATGCTCATGGATTGGAAGAATCAACATTGTGAAGATGTCCATCTTACCTAAGGCAATCTACAAATTCAATGCAATACCCATCAAATTACCAGCAAAATTCTTCTCAGACCTAGAAAAAAAAACACAGGAATTCATATGGAAACACAAATGTCCAAGAATATCCAGAAGAATCCTCAGCAAAAAAACCCAAAGCAGGTTGTATCACATTACAAGACTTCAAACTTTACTATAAAGCTACAATCATCAAACAGCTTGGTATTGGTATAGGAACAGGCATATAGATCAATGGAATAGAATTGAGATTCTGGAAGTAAAACCTCGATTTCTCAACAAACTCATCTTCGACAAACACCCCACCACCTACCACTGGGGAGAGGAGAACCTATTCAGTAAATGGTGCTGGGAAAACTGGCTGACCACATGCAGAAGATTGAAACCTGACCCCTATCTATCCCCATACACAAAAATTAACTCCAAATGGATCAGAGACCTAAATGTAAAACCTCATACCATAAGAACCTTAGAAAATGAAGGAAATACCCTCACGGAAATTGGAACTGTCATTCAATTCCTGAACAAAACTTGAAACCCACAGTTCATAAGAGAGAAGATAGACAAGTGGAACCTTATTAAAGGGACAAGCTTCTGCAAAACCAAAGAAATCATCATGAGAGCAGGGAGACAGCCTACAGACTGGAAAAAAATATTTGCCAACACCAGGTCTGACAAAGTCTTAACATTCTGGATCTACAAGGAACTCAAACGTGCTGAAAAGAAAAAAACAAACCACCTCATTATAAAATGGGCAAAAGATATGAACAGACACTTCACAAAGGAGGACATCTGAGCAGCCAACAAACACATGAAGAAATGTTCAACCTCATGAATCATCAGGGAGATGCAAATCAAAACCACACTGAGATACCACCTAACCCCAGTCAGAATGGCAATTATCAACATGTCAAAAAATAACAGATGCTGGAGAGGGTGTGGCGAAAAGGGAACACTTCTACACTGTTGGTGGGAATGTAAACTAGTGCAACCTCTGTGAAAGCAGTGTGGCTATTCCTAAAAGCTCTAAATATCAACCTCCCATAGACCCTGCATTCCCCCTACTGGGAATATATCCTGAAGAACACAAATCACTCTATAAAAAAGATACCTGCACACGCATGTTTATTGCAGCATTGTTCACAAAAGCAAGAACCTGGAAACAACCATGCTGCCTGCCAAAAGAGGACTGGATTAAAAAATGTGGTACACATACACGACGGAATTCTATGCAGCCATAAAAGAGAACAAAATCATGAATTTCGCAGCAACCTGGATGGAACTAAAGTCTATAATACTGAGTGACCTCTCACAGAAACAAACATCTGAGTATCACATGTTCTCACTCATATAATGGACCTTAAACATCCAATGCGATACTATAAGAAAATGACTGACAGTACTGGGAAACTATGGGGAGGGAAGGGAGATGGGATTAACAATAGCAAATATCTGTCTGGGAACGGGGAAACACCCCATATCAACAGGGTGCCTGAATGAAATGCAATTGTATACCTAACCCTTAACTCTACCCCACAACTTCATAATAAAAAAAAAAGTTGGTGGGAATGTAAAAAAAAAAAAAAATCTAGTCATCACCACATGGAACATTGACCAAAGATTGACCAAATCCTCAGCCATAAATCAGGCATAAACACGTTTCACAAGATGGAAGTACTACCATGCATCTTCTCAGACCAAAATGGAATAAAAATAAATATTGCACCAACAAGATCTCCCCCCACCAAAAAACATGGAAAAACATGGATTCTTAGCAGCATGATGCCAAACAACTCCACCACAGAAATCAAAACAGAAATTAAAAGATTCTTAGACAGACATGAAAATAAAGACACATTTTACTAAAAGCTCTGGGCTGCCATGAAAACAGTACTAAGGGGGAATTTATAGTTCTACATACACACATTAAGAAAATATAAAGATTATGAGTCAACAGCTTAAAAAATCACCAAAGGAGCCGGACACGGTGGCTCAGCCTGTAATCCTGCACCTTTGGGAGGCTGAGGTGAGTGGATTGCATGAGCCCACAGGTTCAAGACCCACCTGGGCAGCAAGATCTCATCTCTACAATAAATAAAAAAATCAGCCGGGTGTGGTAGCACATGCCTGTAATTCTGGTTACTTGGAAGGCTGAGGCAGAAGAATCGCCAGAGCCCAGCAGGACAATAGAGTGAGGCTCCAACTCAAAAAAAAAAAAAAAAAAAAATCACCAAAGGGAGCACGAAGGGCAAGACTGCCAAAACTCTAACTTCAGCATAAGATGCCATATCACTAAAGTAAAAGCCCATATAAGAGACATAGAAGATGAAAATGTCATAGAATAAATCAAAAAAACAAAAAGCTCATTCCTTCAAAGGGTAAATAAGATTGAGAAGCCCCTAGACAGAATGACCAAAAAAAAAAAAAAAAAAAAAGAGGAAAAATCCCAATAAACACAATCAGAAATGTGAAGATCAAATCACAACTGACCCTGAATAAATAAAAAAGATTATCAGAGATTACTGTCCAGAAACAAACTCAAAAAACCTAAATCATTGGAAGGACTTTATGACAGTACACAAACTCCCAAATTAAAACAAAAATAAATTGAGATCCTAAATAGATCAATAACATCCCAGAAAATTAGCTCAATCATAAGAAAACTACCACAAGAACACAAACAAACAAGCAATCATACAAACAAACAACTCATAAGAACAGACAGCTTTCCAGCAGAATTCTACAAAACTTGCATGGAGGAGCTTCTACCAATCTTGTTGAAAGTATTCCATGCAATTAAGAATACAGTACTCTCCCTAAATTATTTTATGAAGCTAACATCACAGTGATACCCAAACCAGGCAATGGTTCAACAAACAAAGATAACTACAGGCCAGTATTCCTAATAAACCCAGATACAACATTTATCAAAGAGATCCTAGTAAGTAATCTCAACTCTACACATCTTAAAAATTATCCATCCTGGCCACCCTGAAGTAAGCTTCATCCCTGGGATACAGGACTGTTTCAACATCCACAAGATCATAAATGTAATTAATACTTCAACAGAAGTAAAAACAAAAACTAAATGATAACATTATTAGACACAGTAAAAGATTTTGACAAAATTAAGCATCACTTGAGAAAAACTATTGAACATCTAGGCACAGAGGGCTTATATGATAAACCTACAACCAACCTATTGCTAAAAAGACAGAAATTGGAAGCATTTCCTCTGAAAACTGGAATAAGAGAAACCTGCCCACTCTCACCCATCCTTTCCAACAGAGAGTTGGAAGTCCTAGCCAGGGTAATTAGATAAGATAAGGAAATCAGGATATCCAAATAGGAAGAGAGGAAGTTACATCATTCCTCTTTGCTAATGAGGCAACCAATTCCAGATCTAAGCTCCAAAAACCCATTCCATAAGAAGCAAGATAGACAAGTGGGACTTCATTAAACTGCAAAGTTTCTGTGAAGCAAAATAAACCATCAAGAAAGTGGGGGGATAGCACACAGAATCTGGAAAAATAAATAAATACTTGCTGACTGTGTATTGGACAAAGTCCTCTCATGTAGAATTTATAAGGAATTTAAACATGCTGAAGAGAAAAATACAAACAGTCCTATTAAAAAGTGAGCAAAAGTTAGGAACAGACACTCCTCTAAAGAAGACATATAAGCAATCCACGGATACACACAAAAATTCTCAGCCTCACTAATCATCAAAGCAAAGCAAATTAAAACCACACTGAGATACCAGCTAACTCCAGTCAGGAGGTCCATCATCAATAACTCAAAAAACAACTGATATTGGAGTGGACACAGGGAAAATACAATATTTCTACACAGTTTGTGACAGCATAAACTAGTACAACCTGTATGGAAAACAATGTGGTGATTCCTAAATGATCTAAAAGTTGAACTTCCGTAAAACCCAGCAATCACCATACTGGGAATATACCTGGAGGAACACAAATGACTCTATAAAAAAGATAACTGAACAAGCATGTTTATTGTAGCATTATTTATAACAGCAAAAATATGGACAGGGACAATCACACTGACTTCACCAGGTATGTAAGGATTTAGAGTCATAATATGTGTAAAATGTTTATCTTGATTTCTGACACATTGATTTAGCTCTCATAGATAATAGTGTAATTCTATATTTAAAAATTCATCAAAAGTCTCAGTTTATGTGGGACCCAATCATTTGAAAGTGGTTATAAGGGAATATGTTATCATAATGTAGCTGTCTACAGAATTGTGATGTAAAATAACCCAAAAACTAATGAAGAATTTTGCCTTAGTGACTTAGAAAGCTAACAAATCTTCCCAATCTCAGATGAACAAATAGGCACCATTTTACACTTGAGAAGAGCTCAACTCATGGGAGGACTTATATGCAAATTGCAGGTGCATGACTGGAGACACTTCATGCCTATGTGAGTCATGGGCAGGGGATCAGCTCATCAGTTCCCTGCTGGCCAAAGGGTGGCTTTGTGGTCACTTTTGCCTAAGACCTGCCTGGTTAGAGCCCAATGTGGTAGTGAGTTTCGGATAAAAACAGGTGGTGCACACTCTTACTGTGATTTATTTGCCAGTGCAGATGTATTTACATAGCATCTTCTCCAACTTGTATGTGTTTTGTGGGTTGACTGTATCTTTTTCTGAGTTTCGGATAAAAACAGGTGGTGCACACTCTTACTGTGATTTATTTGCCAGTGCAGATGTATTTACATAGCATCTTCTCCAACGTGTATGTATTTGTGGGTTGACTGTATCTTTTTCTGTTTCTGCTGTGCAAGTCCAGAGATCATTATATTATTTCTCCCATTGGGTTTTGGTTGCCATCACACTCAAAGAGAAATGGCTAAATGTGTAAGGAGAAGTTTAATTCCTACTTATCCTACAAAATCAAATGCAGGAGGCTGGAAAGATAGTGGTGGAGACAGTCAGACTATGCAAGTCCTGGTGTGAGTGAGTGAGTGTATGGAAAGTTTCGTGTACATGGTGAGCAAGTGGGTATGTGAGTGGCTGACTGAGTGAGGACTAGGGAGCTAGCACCCAGGGCTCTCCTGTTGCAGCAGCTGGTGCCACAGCTGCCGGGCTTGGACCCTACTGCTTTCTGGGATGCAGAAGTTGAGCTCCATTTTCTTTTTTCTTTTTTTAAAAAA
The DNA here is from genome assembly GCA_027257055.1 of Cephalopachus bancanus. Classification (NCBI taxonomy): domain Eukaryota; kingdom Metazoa; phylum Chordata; class Mammalia; order Primates; family Tarsiidae; genus Cephalopachus; species Cephalopachus bancanus. Next base: position 240,389 of record JAPVLO010000982.1, on the reverse strand, counting down.
CCAACAAAACCCTTCCTGGGAAGAAAATGCTGGAAGACACTGTCTAAGTGGGGTCTCATGAGCAAGTGGCCAGGCCCTTGGCACAACAGCTGGTGCTGCAGCTTCTCTGCTTGGTCCCTGGATTTTCTCAGGTTGCAGAAGCCAAGCACTATCTTTTTTTGAGGGACAAAAGTTTTACTGTGAAAAGTGGTGGGGAGAGAAAATTGCCTCAGGCTCTCCTTCACCATTTCAGCAGGAGAGACTGCTGGCTCCAGGTTTTGCCTCACAACTTCAGGGCCTGCAGAGGTAGTCCAGAGGCAAAATCCTACAAAAGAGGTCAATAGAGGCACCCTACCATCATTTTGAAGGCGGGACAGGAAAGTTTTCTGATTTGCTTACCACAGAGCAAGAGACCCTATCTCTGTGACTGGCAGATCAACTACTCAGGGATTGATTGTGACCCAGAAGGAATATCCTAAAAGCAAAAACTTTGAAGGGACCTAACAAGTGCCGAGTTCCAGGTGCCTCCCCCTGTTCCCCCCCACCCCCGCATGCCAATCCGGCAGCGGGACAAAGAATGTAGTCAGAAAAGGACAAGGAAGAACTCCAAAGAGATCAGTGGTGAGTCCATAACTGACTCAAACCCCCTGCTCCCCTGCCATCCTCTAAACATCAGGCCCAAAAGGCTGGGCCATGACTGCAAGAATCAAACCAGGTAGAGCCTGGATGTCAGTCACAATAGGAGTACTCTACTCCAGGACAGGCCTGGCTGGAGCACCCCCTGTGAGTACATACTTGGAGAAGAGACAATCCCACACTTACCCACCAAAGGAGATCTTCCTGATCATAGGAGAGGGGAAGAGGAGGACTGCATCCCCACCCACGTCCAGTGCCCCTCCTCTTTCCCTGCTATGGACACTGAGGAGAGAGTGATAGAGGTGGCTCTGCAGGAGAGACCTGATTATAGGAACGATTACAGAGCCTACCACAAGAGGGCAGGGTTTTTTTTAATCTTTAACTTTTAAAATTTTGAGTATTTGTTAGTTCATCTATTTTTAAAATATTTTTCCTTTGAGCATGGATGTGTATATGAGGGTTTGATCTGCATCCCTCCCCCAAATTTTTTTCCTTTCCTTTTTTCTGTTTCTTTCTTCTTTCTTTCTTTTTTTTTGAATTGGAGTCTCATTCTGTCACCAAGGCTGGATGGCAGTGGCTGCTCCCGGCCACCACAGCCTCGACCTGCTGGGCTTCAGCTATCCTGCCGCCTCAGCCTTCCAAGTAGCTGGAACTACAGGTGCATGCTACCACGCCTGGCTAATTTTTTTGATTTATTGTTGAGATGAGGTCTCGCCAAGTTACCTAGGAGGGTCTTGAACCCATGGGCTCAGGCAATCCAATTACCTCAGCCTCCCAAAGGCACGGGATTACAGGCTGAACCACTGAGCCTGGCTTCTTTCTTCTTTTATTTGTCGTTTTCTGTTTATGTGTGTATGTGAATGATTGAGTGTTTATCTTTCCATTTTGTTGTTGGTGGTGATTTGTTTTTGCTCTTTTGTTCTTCTGTGGTTTTTTATTATCATGTTTTATGTTTAAGGTGTTTGTCAATATTTTTGTGACGGTTCAATCTGAAGTCCCATTTTTTCTGGTATTTCTGTTTTTCTTCTCTATTCACTTTGTACTAGACATTTGTGTGTGTGTTTAGTTTCCTTGGTTTTGTGTTGTTGCTTGTTTTACTTCACTTTGTTGTTATTCAAGTTTGTTTTGAGGTGTTTGTGTGCAATTGTTTTTTGCATTGATTTCTGCTTTGCATCATCACATAGAGTAGTGGTGAGGAGTGGGCATCAGGGAACACATACCACAATAAGTGACCATTGTAATTTGCAAATAGTTTCTGAATCCTAGCACCCTATTCCCTACTTTATTCAAATTTCAAAAACTACAAGAGATAACAACGCTTTTCACTCACCATCCTATTTCAAAATAGAACAAATCAGAAGCCAGGATCAGGGAAGAATAGAGTACTGAACAAATATCAGAAGGGAAATCCTCTTCCACTAACACTGAACAACATAACTAAAGAAAAAACTAGAGATCTCTCACAAGTGGGGTCAGGGGGAGGAAGACCACAGGAAATTTCAAGGGTACCAAAGGCAAAACTCCTCAAATATCAAACCTTGGTGTCCAAACAATGGAAGTCACCAAGGAGTTACCCCAGAATATGACAGGGATTAGGGATGGATGTGGAAAGTGAAAAATACTCAAGAAAGACAAGATAAGACAAGACAAGTTCTTTATCAACACTGAAAGAACTTGTAACAGAGATTTTGGCAATAAAGAATTTTATCCAGGAAATAAATAACAAGATGACAAGCATGGAAAGCAGAATTAATATAGCTGAAGAAAGAACCTCAGAACTTGAAGAAAAGAATATGGAATTAACCTGACCTGTAAAAAACATAGAAAGAAGACTCAGAAAGCAAGAACAAAACCTACAAGACATGTGTGATTATATCAAGAGACTGATTCTACACCTGATTGGTGTTCCAGAAGATGAAAGGGAAATGGAAAACAATTTGGAGCAAGTATCTCAGGAGACAATCCAAGAAAACTTTCCCAATCTCACCAGAGATGTGACTAGCCAAGCACAAGAGGTAGAGAGAACCCCACAAAACATCAAGTGATACAAATAGTAATTCACCTACACAAAGTAGACACACAAGAAAAAATCCTAAAGGCAGTAAGAGTTAAAGGTCAGGCTATCTACTTGGGAAAACCAATCAAAATAGCAGCTGACATGTCAGTAGAAATACAAGAAAGAAGAAACTGGAGACCTATATTCAAAGCCCTCAAAGATAAACAATTTCAACCAAGAATGTTCTGTCCAGTCAAGCTCAGCATCATCAATGATGGAGAACTACAATCCCTTCCAGACATCCTATCCCTAAGAGATTATACAGCTACAGACCAACTGTACAGGAGATACTAAAAAGGTATTAAGCACAGAAGAAAGAAAGAAAAGAATGACCACAAACTTCCCAAAAGAACTGTATAGAACAGAATCAACAGAGAATACAGTGCAACGAGAAACTTGAAAACACACACATACATAACTCCAGGGCCAAAAAGAAGGTAAAGAAACAAAGAAAAAAACTTTATAAGACCTAATGACAGGAATAAATAATCACATTTCAATAATCAACCTATATGTGAAGGGACTAAATGCACATCTGCAAAGACACAGAATGGCAAACTGGATAAGAAATCATGACCCAATTATTTTTTGCATGCAGGAGACTCAACTTACTACAAGGGAAGAACACAGACTCAAAGTTAAAGAATGGACAAGGAGTTTCTAGGCAAATGGATTACAAAAGGAGGCAGGAGTTGCAATTCTAATATCAGACAAAACAACCTTTAAGCTATCAAAAATTTAAAAAGATGAAAAAGGATGCTCTATAATAATAAAATGTTCAATCCATCAACAAAAAAATCCATCTTAAACATATATGCACCCAACAAAGAAGCACCAGTTTTTATAAAACAACTACTAAGTAAACAAACAAACAAAAAATGGACTCTAACACTTTTTATAGCAGGGGACTTGAATACACAACTAACAGCCCTAGATTAGAGGGAAAAAAATCAACAAAGATCCAGAATCTAAACTTGACACTCGACCTATTGTACTTAATAGATAACTACAGATTATTCCACCCAACAACCACAGAATATACATTTGACTCAATACCAGATGGAGCATACTCCAAGTTCAATCACATCAAGCATAAAAAATTCCATAAGATTGAAATCTTGTCATGCATGTTCTCAGACCACAGTGGAATAAAAATAAATATCAACCACTATAAAATATCGCCCAAACACACAAAGACATTGACATTAAACAGCATGATGCTGAACAACTATTGGGTCAACAATGAAATCAAAGCAGAAAAAAATGATTTCTGGAAACAAATGAAAATAACGAAACATCTTACCAAAACCTCTTGTTGCCATGAAAACTATTCTAAGGGAAGAATCTATATCTCTCTGAGCACACATCAAGAAAACAGAAAGATCACAAGTAGAGAGCCTAACAAATCACTCAAGGGAGCTGGAAAGAGAAGACCACCAAAACCCCACCTTTAGAAGTATCCAAATCACCAAAATAAGAGCCCAAATATGGGACACAGAAGAAAAAAAAATCATAGAAAATATCAACAAAACAAAAAACTGGTTCTCTGAAAGAATTAACAAGATTGATGAACCGCTAGTCAGGATGACCAAGGAAAAGAAACAAAAAGCTCAAATAAACACAATCAGAAATATAAAAGATCAAATCACAACTGACCCCAAAGAAATACAAAATATTATCAGAGATTCCTATGCACACCTATATTGAAACAAACTTTATAGCCTAAATGAAATGGAGGACTTTCTAACATCACATAACCTTCCCAGGCAAAAAAAAAGAAGACATTGAAATGCTAAATAGACCAATAACAAGCCAGAAAACTGACTCTGTCAGAAAACTTCCTCAAAAAAAAAAAAAAAAAAAAAAAAAAAAAAGCCCTGGACTGGATGGCTTTCCAGCAGAATTCCACAAAATGTATAAGAAGGAGCTGATACCAAGTCTACTGAAAGTATCCCAGGCAATTGAGGAAGATGGAATTCTCCCCAAATCATTTTATAAAGTTAATATCACATTTATTTCCAAATCAGATCCAGCAAAAAAAGAGAACTAAAGGGCAATATGTATTACGAGCAAAGATACAAAAATGCTCAACAATATTCTAGCAAATCGAATCCAAAACCACATCTCAAAAATTATCCACTATGACCAAGTGGGTTTCATCCCCAGGATGCAAAGCTGGTTCAACATTCGAAAGACCATAAATGTAACTAAATATATCAACAGATATAAAAACTATAACCATGTGATTATGTTATATCATTAAATGCAGAAATAGCTTTTGATAAAATACAGCATTCCTTCTTGATAAAAACTCTCAAACATCTAGGTATAAAGGAACATACATTAAAATTGTAAGTGCCATCTACAATAAACCCATAGCTTACATATTGCTAGATAAACAGAAACTAGACATATTTCCCCTGAAAACTAGAACAAGACAAGACTGCCCACTATCACCCCTCCTGTTCAACATTGTATTAGAAGTCCTAGCTAGGAAATTTAGACAAGAGAAGGAAATTGGGAGAACCCAAATAGGAAAAGAGGAACTCAAGTTACCCCTCTTTGCTGATGATATGATCCTATACCTTAAAATCGAGGAAAATCTGTCAAAACCTGCTTGCACTGGTAAGGACTGTGGGAAAGTCTCGGTACAAAATAAACGTGCAAAAGACAGTTGATTCCTATACACCAAAAGCAAGCAGGAAGAGACCCAAATAAAAGGCACAATCTCATTTACAATAGTCACACACACACACACACACACACACACACACACACACACACACACAACCCTCAACATCTTCCTAACCAGAGAGGCCAAAGACCTTTACAATGAGAACTACAAAACAAACAAACAAAAAAAAAATTGAAAGAAATCCAAGAAGACACAAGCAAATGGAAAAATAGCCCATGAACGTGTTAAAATGTCCATTCTACCAATGGATATCTACAGATTCAATGTAAAACTATTCAGTTGACAACATCATTCTTCTCAGACCTGGATATGACAATACAGAAATTCATATGGAAACATAAATAAGCATGAATAGCCAAAACAATCCTTAGCAAAAGAAACAAAGCCGGAGGTATCACACTTCCAGACTTCTAAAGCTACGATTAGGCTACAGTAATCAAAACAGCCTGGTATTGGTACAAGAGCAGGCATATAGACCAATGGAACAGGATAGAGATTCCAGAGGCAAAGCCTCAATTTCTCAACCAACTAATCATTCTACCACAGGGGAAAGGAGAATCTATTCAGTAAATGATGCTGGTAAAACTGGCTGACCACATGCAGAAGATTGAAACAGGGCCCCTACCTATCACCATACACAAAAATTAACTCTAAATGATCAAGGATCAAGGATAAGCATAAAACCTGAAATTATAAGAATCTTAGAAAATACAGGAGACACCCTTATGGAAATTGGAACTGGCAACCTACTCCTATCTAGAACCTAAACTGCCCATACCTTTAAAAAAAAGATAGACAAGTGGGATCTCATCAAACCAACAAGCTTCTGCAGAGCAAAAGAAACCCTCAAGAGAGGAGGGAGACAGTCCACAGAATAGGAAAAAATATTTGCCAGCTGTGTATCTCACAGAACTGATGTGCAACTGTCTTTTGCACATCTACAAGGAACTCAAACATGCTAAAAGGAAAAACAAACAGCCTCCTTAAAAAGTGGGCAAAAGACATGAATAGACACTTCTCGAAAGAAGATATATAGGCAGCCAACAGACACATGAAAAAGTACTCAGTCTCACTCATCATCAGAGAATTGCAAATCAAAACCACATTGAGATACCACCCAAGTCCAGTAAGAATGGCCATCATTAGTAAAACAAATAACAACAGATGCTGGTGAGGAGGTGGATAAAAAGGAACACTTCTGCACTGCTGATGGGAAGGCAAACTAGTGCCACCTTTTTGAAGACAGTGTGGTGATTTCTAAAAGAACTAGAAATTTACCTTCCATAGTACCCAGCAATTCCCTATTGGGAATATACATGGAGGAACTTAAATCATTCTACCAAATATATACCTGCACACGTATGTTTGTTGCAACTCTATTAACAATAGCAAAAACATGGAACGAGCCTTGCTGCCCATCAAAGCTGGACTGGATTTAAAAAATGTGCTACATATACACAATGGAATATTATGCAACCATAAAAAGGGACAAACATGTGGACTTCACAGCAACATGGATGGATTTAGAGTCTATCATACTCTGTGATCTGTCACAGAAACAAAGAACAGAGTACCATATATTCTCACTCATAAGTGGAACTTGAACAATTATAATACTACAAGAAAGAGATTGGCAGCAGTGGGAAAACTCTCAGGGGGTGGGATTGGCAGTTGAGGGAAACTGCTAGGGGAGGGAGGGACACACCTCATCAACAAGGGTACCTGTATAATCAACGTTTGTATACCTAACCCTGAATTATACACCACATTTTCCCCCGTTTTAAGTTCTACTTTAAAATTGTGGGGTACAATTCTGGGTTAGGTATACTAATATTCATTGTACAGTTACCCTCATGGATGTTGTGTGCCTCCCCTTCCCCAGGCAGTTATCGACCTCTGTCAATTCCACCTCCCCCCAACACACACTGCCCTGCAGTTTCCCACTATTTTCAATCCTTTTCTTATAGTAATACAGTAATTGTTCAATGACAACTTATGTGTGAGTACATGTGATACTCAGCTCTTTGCTTCTGTGAGAGATCACTCAGTATTATAAGCTCTAATTCCATCCAGGTTGCAGCAAAGTTCATGATTTTTTTTTTCTTTATGGCTGTGTAATATTCCATTGTGTGTATGTACCACTTTTTTTAATCTAGTCCTCTTTTTATGGGTGGCACAGTTGGTCCCATGCTCTTACTGCTGTTAACAATGCTGCAATAAACATACGTGTGCAGTTACCTTTTTTATAGAGTGACCTGAGTACATTTTTATAATAAAAAATTAAAAAGTGAAAAAAATTAAAAAGTGAAAAGAAAGTAAAAAGCGATAAAAAGGTAAAATGCAATAGTAACGTCTAGAAAGACTTCCTAATCTTTCCACTCTTCCAGTCTATTATGGGGAGGGAGGGTGTCTTTGGCCCCCCTAGACCTAGCTGTGGTTCCTTCTCACACAGGACCATGATGAGGAGGCACATCTCTGAGCCCTTTGCTTCATGGTGTATGCTTTCTGTTTGGAATAAATTAGAAACTTAATGTGTACCTAAATGCAAAATTGCTGAGCACTAAGAGTTTTATGCTTTAGTAAATAATTAATTATTATTTTGAGTGAGAAAGATTCATGTGCAACAATCACAAAATGACAGACACCTAATAAGCTGTTGACTAAGTTTTTAACAGTTGACTTCATTCTTCTCAAGGCAGCAGAAAACCCAGTAATTGGCAGTTTTAACAAGAGAGGGATATTTTTGCCTTGTCCATCAGAATGTATCATGATGGGACAATGAGTCCATGACATTATCGGAGGTTCAGGTATTTTCTGTATTTTTGTTCCAATAGGCATAGGAGGATGACTTTGTCCTCATGCACGCATGATTCAGAATGTCTACTGCATCTTCTGGCTCAGGTCTCTGCATGGGCACAGAGAAGAGAAAAGAGACAGAGGGTTCAAAGAATAACTCTTCTAGAAGCCTCACTTGCCAGTGATTTTCACTTACTTGACACTGGTCAGAAATGAGTCAGTTGTTGGATTGTGTTGTGGATGTAGTGGGATCCACTAAACCACATGGTCAGTTGATCAATAAGAGTTTAATGTTCCCCTTCCACCCTGCTTGACTTCCAAAGGACATTAAGTTTGTTGATGGATTTTGCATGGGCCACAGCAGTGACATATTTTTCACTGACCTTTCTGATTCTGGGGATACCTAGCAATTTGTGTGGTTGCACATCTGAAGGGAATTTTGACATGTGCTTGGGTTTGTCAGCCTCTGCTCTCTACTGAACCTCTCTCTTTTATTCTTTCTTGTATTCTCTCCCCCTTTAAAAAAAAAGTCTTCTTCCAGGTAGTAGATCATTCAATAAATAAATAAATAAATCTGGGAGAGGGAGACACAATATCCATAAGTTTACCTGATCTCAAACCAGGTGACGTGGGACCAAAAGGAGGTCCAAACTTTACCTGAATAATGACCACTTGCTACCTAATCCTTATCTTTAAAATAAAATACAGAATTAATTAATTAATCCAAGTATTCATGTATGCATGAACATTTACATTCTGCACTGTTCAATTAAATCTCAGGTGGATTTATATTTACAATCTAGTGTTAAAAAATACTAAGTCATTTGAATGATTCTTCGATTTGATGAGATTTTCATGGTGGATGGTCCTTGACCAGTAGCGAGAAAAGGAATCTCTAGCTCTTGATTTGAATGAAGCAAACATGTTTGATTATTATTACAGTTTCTTTATGAAAATATTTCACTAAATATTTAAGCATAGGTAATGAACAATTGGTTTTCATGTCAGGAAAACTATGTATTTTTTCTATTTTTTATTTATTTCTTTTCTTTTTTAAAAATTTTATTTTAAAGTTGTGGGTACAAGTCAGGATTATATACATAAGTGACCTATGTACAGGTGAATTTAGGCCCTTTCCCTGGCCCTCATTTCCCCTGGTTTAGGACCCATTTATGAGTGAGAACATGTGGTAATCATTTTCTTTTCTTTTTTTTGTAAAAGAGCAAAATATGATAGACTCTACATCTATCCAAGTTGTGTGAAATCCATCATTCTGTCCTTATTTATGGCTGGATTATATTCCATTGTGTGTGTGTGAGAGTGTGTGTGTTACAATTTTAAAAATAAAAATCCAGTCCATGTTTGATGGGCAGCACAGTTGATTTCATGATTTTTGCTATTGTGAATAGTGTTGCAATAAATATACCTGCACAGGCATTGTATGTCTATCACAAGAATTTTATAACAGAATATACCTATTCTTTTTTTATAATTGCAGTTAAAGCAACAATCTTGAAAAATAGCAATTACCAGGATAACACCATTTAGAAAATTAAACACAATTTATTTTTAGAATGAATTCCTTTCAGTTTCAATAGAAAAAATAACTATATGTATTTGAGATAGGAGATAAAAATACATGAGCAGGAAAGGAATAACGCAGATTGTGTTGGTAGAAATTTGTTTTCCTTTTGGGTTCCAAGAGTCAATGCTATCAAACTAAAACCTGGCCCTCTTCAAAATCAAACAGGCTTTCATGCCAGTTTTTTTAAATTATATTTTTGCTGTTATTTTGGTTTGTGAACAGCTACTTTATGCAGCAAAAATTCATAGATAGTTCTTTATATTTAATGTAAATATCAAGTCAGTCAATTTCGGAACCCGCAGAAAAATATTTACTAGTGTTTTCACTCCAACTTGGAATGGATTCAGGAAAATGTCCTTGGTTCTCAAATAGCTTTAAATAAGGTTTGAATACTCCAAGAAAGTGGGCTTGGCTAAAGTCTCATTGCCCTTTGCCACCTCCAGGTACTGGTGAAGATCTTTAGGCATCCATGTCTTAAGAGGCCTGGACCTAAAAATAAGCAGGGAAAGCTGCATTTCCCATACCACCTGGTCCTGATCCTTTTACTCAAACATAGATGGATGGTCTCAGAGTAACATAAGGAAGTCAAATATAAAAGCAACAAAAACAGAAGAAAAAAAAGTCTGCCTTTATCTGGAAAGAGCCTCACTCAGCTGAAAGCTTTTCTTTTTCTGCTGAAGTTTATAGCACCGTGAAGCTCCTATTTCCAGATTGTTTTGAATGTCAGGAATCTGTAGTCTTTAGAGATAAAACAAGAAGCTGGCTTCCCATGGACTTTTGCAAGTTCCTTTGTAATCTTAACTAATAATTTTATGAGTCGTACAATGATGGAATATATGTGTACTTCCAGTGGTGATATTTATGGCCTGAAATGTCCCATGGCATATGGGACCTCATATGGTGTGGCCTCTGACTGACTTCTTCTCGTGTGCTTTCCAATCCTTCTGTCACTCTGAGCAAGCAGCCTGTCTTTCTCTCTGCTCCGCAGGCTGCCATGCTAGTCCAGTCTCTAAACCTTTGCATTTATAGTTTCTTAACTTGTCATGCATGACATTCCCACAGTTCTTCATTCCTCTGAGAGGACATTGCTGACCTCAGTCACTTGGATAGCATTCCTTTACAAGCTCTCTTTCTTGTATCACATGTTTTCCTTTATATCATTTACCTGGTCTTGCCATGAAGAATTTCTTTGTTTATATTTCTCCACTCTCCATTAGAAAACAATCAATTGGAGTAGTTTCTTCATTTCGTTCCTTGCTTTCTTTTTTGTCTTTTTCATTATTTTATATTAAACATGTGGGGTATATTCAAGGTTAGGTATGCAAATGTTCACTATGCAGTTAAACTTGTTGATGAGGTGTGCCCCTCCCTCCTTTGGCAGTTTCCTTCAATTGCCAATCCCACCCCCTATCCACTGGCAGTTTCCCATTATAGCCAATTGCTTTCTTACAGTATTACGATAATTGCTTAAGGTCAGCTGATGAGTGAGAATATATGGTACTCATTTCTTTGTTTCTGCAATAGGTCACTGAGTATGATAGACTAAATTCATACAGGTTGCTGTGAAGTCCATGTTTGTCCTTCTTTATGACTGCATAATATTACATTATGTATATGTACCACATTTCTTTTTCATCCAGTTTCAATGGACAATGTGGTTGGTTCCATTTTTTGCTATTATGAATAGTGTTGCAATAAACATGCTTGTGAAAGTATATTTTTTGTAGAATGATTTGAGTTCCTCTGAGTATATTCCCATAATGGGGATTGCTGGGTCATACGGAAGGTCAATTTCTAGTTCTTTCAGAAATTGCCACACTGTCTTACAAAGAGGTTGAACTGGTTTGCATTCAGACCAGCAGTGTTCCTTTTTCTTTGCATTCTCGCCAGTATCTGTTGTTGTTTGTTTTATTAATGATGGTCATTCTGACTGGCGTTTGGTGGTATCTCAAAATGACTTTGATTTGCATTTCTCTGAGGATTAGTGAGACTGAGCACTTATTCATGTGTCTGTTGGCTGCCCATATATCTTCTTTTGAGAAGTGTGTATTCATGCTTTTTATCCATTTTGAATGTTTTTTTTTTTTCTTTCAAAACATTTTAGTTCCTTGTAAATCCTGAGTGTTAGGCCTTTGTCAGATATAAAGTTGGCAGATATATTTTCCCATTCTGGGGGATGTCTCTCCACTCTCTTGATAGTTTCTTTTGCTTTGCAGAAGATTGTCTGTTTGATGAGGTTCCACTTGTATATCTTATCTCTTATAGTATGGACACTTGGGGTTTTGATCAGGAATTGGCTGTCAGTCAATTTCCATAAGGGTGTCTCCTGAATTTTCTAAGGTTCTTGTAGTTTGAGACTTTACATAGGTCTTTGATCCATTTAGAGTTACTTTTTGTGTATGGTGGTAGGTAGGGATCCTGTTTTAGTCTTCTACATATGACCAGCTGGTTTTCCCAGCACCAACACTGAAAACGTTCTCCTCACTCCATTGATTATTGTTGGAGCCTTTGTCAAAGATGAGTGGTTGAGAAATTGAGGCTTAGCTTTTGGGATCTCTAGCCTGTTTCATTGGTCGATGTGCCTGTTCTCATAACAATACTAGGATGTTTTGATTATTGTAACCTTATAGTAAAGTCTGGAAGTAAGATACTTCCTGCTTTGTTTCTTTTACTAAGGATTCTTTTGACTATTTGTGGTCGATTATGTTTCCATATGAATTTTTATGTTGTCATTTCCAGGTCTGAGAAGAATGATGTTGGTAATTTAATGGGTATTGTGTTGGATCTGTAGATTGCTTTTAGTAGGAGTGACATTTTAGCAATGTTGATTCTTCCTATCCATGAGCATGGAATATTTTTCCATTTGCTGTGTCTTCTTGGATTTCTTTCAGTAGTGTTTGGTAGTTCTAATTGTAAATGATTTTCAACCCTCTGGTTCAGAAGATGCTGATGTATTTTGTTTAATTTATTTTTTACTATTGTGAATGGGATTGTTATTTTATTTGGTTCTACATCTCCTTATTGCTGGTGTATAAGAATGCAACTGTCTTCTGCACATTTATTTTGTACCCTGAGACTTTACTGAAGTTTACTGTCAGTGTAAGCAGATTCTCTGGGATTTTGGATTATAGGATTATATCATCATCAAAGAGAGAAAAATTGCCTTTTTATTTCCTATTTGAACATCCTGATTTTCTTCTCTTGTCTAATTGCTCTAGCTCGGACTTCCAACACAATGTTTAACAAGAGGAGTGAGAGTGAACAGCTATGCCTTTTTTCAGTTTTCAGGTGAAATATTTCCAGATTTTATCAAAAGCTTTTTCTGCATCTAATGATATAAGCTTGTGGTTCTTGTTTTACATCTGTTGATGTATTTAATTATATATATGCTCTTGCGGAAGTTGAACCAGCCTTGGATCCTGGTGATGAAGCCTACTTGGTCATGGTGGATGATTTCTGAGATGTGTTTTTGGATCCAATTGCTAAAATCTTGTTGAGGATTTTTCATCTATGTTCATAAGGGATTTTGGTCTGTTGTTCTCTTTTTTCGTTGGAACTTTACCCAGTTTGAGTATCAGTGTGATGCTAACTTCATAAAATGATTTGGGGAGAATTCTATCTTTCGCAATTTCCTGGAATACTTTCAATAGAATTAGTATCAGCTCCTCCTTGTATGTTTGTATGTTATGTATGTATGTTATGTAGAATTATTCGGTCCAGGATTTTTTTTTTGCTAGTGGTTTTGTTTTGACAGAGTCAATTTTCTGGTTTATATAGGTGTCTCAATGTCTTCTTGTTTCAACCAGGGGAGGTTATGTCCAAAAGTACTCCATTTCATCTAGGTTGTGAAGTTTGTTTTCATACAGATGTGCTTTTTAATATCTGATAGTCTGTTGTATATCTCCATGGTCAGTTGTGGTTTGGTCTTCTGTGCTGCTGCTGTTTATCTGGCCTCTTTCTCTCTTTTTCTTGGTCATTCTTAATAGGAGTCCACAATTCTTGTCAGTTTTTCAAAGAACCAGTTTTTTGTTTTGTTGATGTTGTTTATGTTATTTTTGTCTCCTGTGTTCTGTATTTGGGTTCTTATTTTGGTGATCTGAATTTTTCCACTAAATTTAAGGTTTGGTATTGTATTTCCAGCTCCCTGTTAGGCTTTCAACTTGTAGTCTTTCCATTTTCTTGATGTGTATTTATAAAGATATAAATTCTCCTCTTAGAATTGTTTTCATAACATCCCAGTGGTGTTGGTAATATGTGGCTTCATTCTCATTTGTCTCCAGAAACTTTAATTTCTGTTTTGCTTTCAGCATTGACCCAATAGTTACTCAGCATCATGTTGTTCAGTATCCATGTCTCTGTGGGCTTCGGGGAAATTTTGTTGGTGTTGATATTTATTTTATTCCCCTGTGTTCTGAGAAGGTTCATGTCAATATTTCAACTTTATGATATTTGATTATGCTTGATTTATGACTGATAATATAGATCTTGGAGTATGTTTCATGTGGGTGACGTGTAGAATATATATTCTGTGACTGGTGGCTGAAATACTGTGTAGATATCTATTAAGTCCATTTGATCAAGTGCCAATTTTAGGTTCTGCATCTACTTGTTTTTTTGCCTCAATGATCTATTTTGGGCTGTTAATTAGGTATTCAAGATCCCTGTTATACTAGTGTTAGAGTCAATATCTTTATTAGCTTACTTAGTAGTTACTTTATAAACAACGGTGCTCCTGCATATATGTTTAGGATGGATATTTCTTGTTAATGGGTTTATCCTTTTTATCATTATGTAGTGTCTTTTGTACATTTTTAAGCTTTTGATAGCTTAAAAATGTTTTGTCTGATATTTAGATTGTGACTCCTGTCTTCTTTTGTGATCCATTTGCCTGGAAACTCATTTTCCATCCTTTAACTTTGAGTCAGTGTGCATCCCTTGTGGTGAGATAATTTTCCTGAAAGCAGCAAATAATTGGGACAAATTTTTCTATCTATTTTGCCTGTGTCTTTTCAGTGATGTATTTAGTCCACATTCATGCTGATTACTGAAATGTGATTGTTTATCTCTGATATAAGTTTCTTGTAAAGTTTTTTCTTTTTTTTGTTTGCTTGTTTTCTTTTAGCTTTACTGTTGGTATATATGTATGTGTTTCAAGTTTGTTGTTGCGATGTATGCTCGATGATTCTCTGCTTTGCAGTTCTCTTTGGAAAGTGTGTGTTCATTCATTTTCTTTTCTTTCTTCTGTGCTTAATGCTGTTTAAAGTGTCTCCTGTACAACTTTTCTGGAAGCTGCATAATCTCTTAGGGATTGCCTATCTGGCAAGGACTGTAATTCTCAATCACTGATTGGGGGTACTTGTAAAATTTATAATGATTTGGAATAACTTGTTTAATATAAGTAACTCCATTTTGTAACAAATTTTCCATTTTAACCGCTTTAACCCCAAAATGAACCCCTACATAGCCTTCTTGCAATCAGCGGTTGCAACCTTTCTGTAACTAAGAGCCTAAACCTTTGGTTTCCCCAAATATTGGAAACTCCCTAATCACAATTTCTGCATTTATTTGTATACATTTGCACATTTTCTTTTTTTATTTTAATGGTTTTTATGTTTGTGATTTATGCCATATATCCTAATGTACCTTATGTTTGTATCCCATGCTATGTAGCCCATTCAGCAATTTTTGCCTTTATAAATCCTTTCCCTACTTCACTCAGGACTGAGAGTTTTTGTAAGCATGAGCCCCCTCTTGGTCACCAGTTTTTAATAAAAGACTCATAATCTGACCTTATGTGTGTTGACACTTCTTTCTTGTACACTGAACACAACATTTGGAGATCCCAGAAAAATTATCTTCAACCTTGGATGGAAGCCTCATTCTAGCTCACCCTGGCTTGGGAGGATGCTATAGGGGAGGTGCCCTTTTGGTCATTCCAGGGCCCAATAGCCTCTCAACTGACTCATAGGAAGAAGAAACAACTGCTGTTTTCCTCCCATCTCAAAACAACCTGAGTCCATATGCAATTTCCCATGAGGTAAGTGTCTGTTTTGTATCTGGTTTAAGTATCATTCTATTGAGGAGGATGTAACCTGACAGGACTTCTCCCTAGGCTCTGTTCATTAACCCAAGGTGTTGGTAGACCAGTCTCTGTTGAACATCTGAATTCTGTTTAATCTTCTTGGGTGCCTGCTTTAATTTCTGATTGCTTATGACTGTTTTAAATTCTTTTCTTCCTTAGCCCTCTCCTTTCCTTTGCAGTTTTGCTGTACTCTTTGCTACAGGACTTGTTTCTGCTGCACTTTTAACTTGGTCATCAGGTCAGAAACTTCTTTTGCCTCTTGTGAATTTTGGGATGGGGGGCTTCAAAGTCATCCAAATCCTTAAATCCCAGCCAGGCTTGGTGGCTCAGCCTGTAATCCCGTGCCTTTGCGAGGCTGAGGTGAGTGGATTGCCTGAGCCCGCGGGTTCGAGACCCACCTGGGCAGGCGAGACCTCATCTCTACAATAAAATAACAAAAAATTAGCCAGGTGTGGTAGTGCACACCTGTAATTCCGGCTATTCAGAAGGCTGAGGCAGAAGGATCAGTGGAGCCCAGAAGGTCGAGGCTGCGGTGGCCGGGAGCGGCCACTTCACTCCAGTCTGGGTGACAGAGTGAGACTCCAACTCAAAAAAAATAAAAAATAAAATAAATAAACAAACAAATCCTACGTCCTTTTGACTGTAGGGTAAGAAACTTTTCTGTTGGATTTTCAGATGATTATGGAGTGCTTCTTTCAAAGGGCAAACTCCGGACCCTCTGCAAAATTGACTGACTTTCATTTAATGTTGAGTGGCCTTCTACAGCGTCTCTAGATGCACAAGTCACCCAAGCTGTCTGGAGGATTGTTGCTGGGGAGAGGGGGCACCCACACCCAGATTAATTTCCCTATATTGACCAATGGTTAAGCCTGGTTAGACAACGCCCTCCTTGGCTTAAGACGTGTGTCTTGAGGCAGGGCCAGGGACCCCTAGTTGGATCTTAGTTACTAAGTCTCCTGGTGGACCAGGCAGTGACAATCCTCCATAGCCAAAACTCCTAAGCTCTAAAAAAACTGTTACCTGGAACGACTGCCAGCAACTCCTTTTGGCCTTTTTGCCTCTGAGGAGTGGGAACATATCAGGGTTGGACAAATAATCAAAGCAATGCTATATAAGGCTTTCCCCTCCTCCCAACCAGACTGAAACCCTAACACTTTGACGGGGTCTGGAGCATTAGACACTTATGACTGTTAATTGGTCTGATGGAAGCAGCCCCAAAACCTATTACTCTTCCTAAAATTACTGAGATAATTCAAAATCCTGTGGAGCCACTGGGAGAATTTCTTGAATGTCTTCAGGAGACGTTTGAATCTATGCCCCGTTTGACCCTTCACCTCTTGAAAATGCTCGGGCTATCAATTTGGCTTTTGTAACTCAGAAAACTCCTGACATCCAGAGATAGTTACAGAAACTTGAAGGTTTTGCAGGTATGAATATTTCCTGGCTACTTGAGGTAGCTCAAAAGGTTTTTAATTACTGAGTTGCTGAAAAACAGAAACAGGAAGACAAGAAAATGAATACAGCAGCAAAATGGCAGGCAGAATCATTAGTCATTGGTATTCAAGCCTCCCAACCCACCTCAAGGCTGGACATAAACCAAAGGGAAAACTAAAAAGAGACAAAAGGGAACTGGGTGTATCCAACTAGCCAAGAATCAGTGTGCCTATTGTAAAAAGCTAGGTCCCTGGAAAAAAGAATGCCATCGTCTCCCAAAGACAGAGAACCCAAATAAGTTCTGGTTCTGACTTCCACTGGTAAACCTGAAAATAACTCAGCTAATAAATTAATTTAAACTACTTATTAAGGCAAAGTTTAGTCATGCAACTGGTTCCAATTTTGCTAAAAATATAATTTAAATTTAAATATCTTGAAAATAATACTAAATCCATTGCTGTCTTATGGCTAAATTTTAGAAATAAAGGTTACTAAATCTAAATTTGTTTAATTATATTTACATGTATATGCTAAATCCAGCATGCTACCAAATTGGTTGTTAAATAAATAAATGCTCACTTGACTTTAATAATTTTTGGTAAATAACAATAACTTTAAAAGTGGTGAGAATATAAAAATATCTTTAAAATTGTTAACATACATGTTTATATAAGTATATTGATGGTTTGTGACATTTGTGTTAAATCCTAAATTACAAAATGTCAAAATGTGATATAACTATTTTAGAACTATAAGACTGGTGGTTTTGGATTGGTCATTCTTATAATTATTATTTATATAACTGCATTGTTGTGAGAATGACCAATCTAAAATTATTGGTTCCTAGCCGCTGGCCTTGAAATTAAAAACATAAACATGTTATTAATAATTTACAAAGTAGGAGAGTGCTCATGTGTTTGATTATAAGGTTAAATCATCTTTAATGCCTAATTAACACCCTCCAGTCATTGTTTTGAGTTACTCCTCTGCAGGTTGTTGAATTGTGGTCTCAGTTGTGTTGTCCACACCTTGCAGCTGGAATTACAATTTACAATTTAATATTTTATACAGGCTTTTAACACCACTGGGTGGACTGTGGGGATGAGTAATAATCTGTTCTTATTCATTTACTGTGAGGATGGATCGTTGCATGTTACTTTATAAAAATTTTACATAAAAGACAGTAACAGTTTTATATGTATACCCTTTAAAAAAAAATTAAGGTTTTGTTAACCAAACCAAATCAGTGTCAGCCTAGAGGGCAGCAGAACCAGAGGGCCATGAAAACACCCCAATTGGCAGTTGCAATTGGTGACCAAGGCTCAAGGTGACCATAAACACCTGGTAACAATGAACCTGCTAAGGGAATGGTGTCCATTGCTTGTAGGTACAGTCTGTAAGGACACTGGAAGCATAGTTGCCCTAAGACCTTAACTTCCTGGACCTTGTTCACAATGCAGGCCAAATAGCCATTGGGAGGCAGGTGCATTCTCCTCTGAAGAAAGGGAAGAACACTTGGCTCATAAATGGTGGCCACAAATGGAGGCCTGAAAACCTGTTAAACTGCCTGGCACTGGCTCACCATCACCAAACAACATTTCCCCAGGTAAATACCAGGGCACTGGAACCCAAATTAAGTTCAAGTTAACACAGGTGCCAGCCTTTTGGTTCTGGCCATCCATGTTAACATTAATATAGTCAGAGTAAATCTTAAAATTACCAGTCTGGCTAAATAATTTTACAGTAATTACTGTAATTTCATGTTATAAATTCAGAATTTCTTTCTCTACAAAGTTATTTTTGCTTTTCCAATATTGTGTTTGAGACAATAGTCTTTTCCACTGTTTCCTATTCATGCCCTTGAAAATAAAGAAAAGACAAGACAATTCTATGGCCCACTTTAGCAGGACGTAGTTACAAAAGATTGACCTTCTCCCTGGTTCCTAAAATTAGAAAATATTTCTGGGGGCAAAAATAGGAAAATATACAAAACAAACCAGAAGCAGGAAGTAATTTCTGTTTTTCCAAAGGCTGTGTCCTAAAAACATACACATATTAAACAAAAATGAATTTTCTCTGTTTTTTAAAAAATACAGACTCCTTTGTCTTCTTCTTGAATATAAGTACTAATCAATTTTTGTTAAAGTGTTTTTAGTTCCTCTAACAGGTCCAGGCTGCAGTCCACTCTGGCGTCTGTGTTGTCTTGCCAATTCCTTGTACCTTGTCATCCATTTCAGTCCAAGAATTTGGTCTACATCAAGGAGTTCCAAAAGAAAAGAACTAAACTCTTCCTGGAAAGACCCCTACCTCATCATCCTCACCACTCCTATAGCACTCAAGCTCCACCCTACTCAGGTATCTGAACTGTAAATGGAATCCCTGAAAATCTGCTTTGACTACAACTTGGGCTAGCTGGTCGACACACAGCAAAAATGAACAACATGCAGCAGCCGCAAATGGGGGTCCAGGCACCGCAGCAGGTAGAACATAAACATCAGAAACAGGCTGCAGTAAATCTTTTCCCTAGTCCTGTACCTGTTTCTCCTACCATATCTTCAATGTTACACCATCAACCCCTATTAGATACCCAGGGAAATACTCAGAAAAAAAAAAAACCCATCAGAAGAACCCAATACATTATCCCAAGCCAGTTTCCCAAGTCCCCACTTCACCTCCACGACCTCAGCTGCTACTTGCCCCAAGATTACCTATGCTATAGGTCCTACAAGCAATATTCTGCTTAATACATGCAACAGTCAAGCATGACTGTAACAGCCAACACTGTTAGCAACTCTTGCCTAACTAAGTTACCTAAAGTTACCTGGACAGTTAAAGAAAGAACTATTCATAATGAACTTGATTGTTGCAGGCGATTTAACATTAATAATAAAATCCAGGAACTAGGGACCTTTTGTCTCCAATTCCTATAACCCAGGAATGCATTGGGACAAGAACACTATTCTACAAACTTCTCTAAGTTACATTAAAAACCTGAAACGTCAACAACATTCCCTAAAAAAGTCAACCATGGCTTATGGCTCCACATGCAGGCACTAGAACTGCAGGTCCAGAACCATGGTGTATAGTTCCCTTCAACCCTAGGGCTGCACCCCCTGCTCACAACTTCTGGTTCTAATAGCCACAAGCCGGGGCAGCCTAACAATGCAAAAGAAGCCAGGTTAAATATGTTAACAATACTTCCTGAAATGCAGGAACCAGTCCAAGATACTCCTCATTCACAATCTTCAGCACCTTTCTCTGACACCCCTCTAAGCCTACACTCTCTTAGCAACCATTTGGGTTATCCAGAGGGTTTCCTCCATCAGGAACTGGAAGACGTTCAATTAGAACTGTTTAGAGAGGTTGGCCAATCCCCACTGTGGGCCACCTCCAACCCTATGGTCTCTTCAACATCCCCTACTTGTGCCAGTGCCGGTACTCGCCACAGCAATTTCAACATGGAAGAAGAATTGTCACTATTTTTGTGCAATAAAAACTAGAACTGTCCAACTTCATACTGAACATCAACATCAATGGTCAGAACCCATTGTTGCTGGTATGGTTAAGCATCTTATATTTTTTAGTTTGCTTGGTAATTGAAACTCTCTTTTGTTTAAAAGCTTTCAAATTACAATTTAACAGCTTTTTATTTTTTATCATAACAGAAAATAGATATATGACTTATACAGCCCCTGCTAATACTTCGTTTGTTTTATCAGTTTTACAATTTGTATTACTACTGAAATGTTAAGTAATAAGTTTATTTTATTTATTATTGTTTATCCACTTCCCCAGGTATATGCGTTCAGTAGTTAAAAAAAAAGCACGCTAAGTTTTCATTTAATCTTTTTGGTTTAATGACAACTCATTTAGCTGGTCCTGTAAACTTCCTCCTTCCAGGTTTGCCCATAGGGTCTTGTGTAATCAATTGGTTTATTTAATTTAACAAGCAATGAAGTAATTCTGTAAAATCTATGACCTTCTGCCTATAATTCATGAGTCAATGGTTTGACACATACACAAGTAAAAGGGGGGAATGAAATACTTGTAAAAGTTATAATGATTTGAAATAACTTTAATTTTGTAACAAATTTTCCAATTTAACTGCTTTAATCCCAAAATGAAGCCCTACATAGCCTTGCAATTAGAGGGTGTAACCTTTCCTTAACTAAGAGCCTACACCCTTGGTTTCCCAAAATATTGAAAACGCCCTAACAAGAAGTTTCACATTTATTTGTATACAAGTGCATATTTAATTTTTTTTATTTTAATGGTTTTATGTTTGTGCTTTATGTCATGCAACCTAATGTATTTTATGCTTGTACTCCATGCTATGTAGCCCATTCAGCAGTTTTTGCCTTTATAAACCCTTTTCCAACTTCATTCACAGCTGAGAGTTTTTGGAGGCATGAACCCGCTCCTGGTCATCAGTTTTCAGTAAAGGACTCATAATCTGATCCTCTGCATGTTGACAACTTCCTCACACTTTGGACACAACATGATGTAAACAAACCTGGTTGTTTAGGAAAATCTTGGTAGAGTTGTTCATATTTGAGGAATTTGAATATCCTTGCCTGTAGTGTTTCTGAGGCTATTCTAATTGGTTTTCCCCAGTAGGATGTCTGATCTTTCTTTCTTGCTGCCTTTAAATGTTTTCTTTTGTGCCTACTATATGTAGGAGAATTACTATATGTCTATGGGTTGGTCTTCTCATTTGATATCTTGTGTGGGTGCTCTATATCTCTTGTATTTGGCTGGTAATATCTCTAGTGAGATGGGGAAAGTTTTCTTGCATAATCTCCTGGTATATTTGCTCCAAGTTGTTCTTCATTTCCCTTTTTTCTTCTTCTGGGATACCAATCAGAAATAGATTCAGCCTCTTGATATAATCACACATCTCTTGTAGGCTTTGTTCTTTCTGAGTTTTTAGTTTATGTTTTTTGCAGATCAGGTTAATTTAATGTTCTGGTTTTCCAATTGTGGGATTCTTTTTTCTGCTAGATTAACTCTACTTTCCATGCTCATCACCTTGTTATTTACTTCCTGGATGAAATTTTTTATAGTCAAAATCTCAACTTCTGGCAAGATGGCAATGGGGCAACCTGGTCTATGAAACCCTCTGCAAAGGAGAACTGCAGTGGGTCTCTGGCTCTCTTCCCGGGGGCTGCGGACCCCAACATCACAGCCTGCTCTTCACACAGAGCTTGGCCATTGCCACCACTGGGGCATCGCAGTGGTCTGGACAGCCACTGCAGTGCAGACACAGCAGCCACCGGCGCCGCTGGCGTGGCCTCCATGGTGGCCATAGCACATCACGCCACCCATGCCCAAGGAACTTCAGTTCTTGAAGCCCCTGCAAGAAAGATCTGCTGGGATCACTGCCACCTCTCCTGTGACTGTGACATCCTGCCTGCCATGGGTCTCCTCCTATGTGCCCCAAGGCAGGCTTCCATCTCCAGCCTTTGCTGGTTCCTGTCCAGCCCCACCCGCTCTGGGGTGAGCAGCTGAGATAGCACTACCTGCTGGTGATTCAAGGTAACAACACTGAAATGGGAGATAAGCTTGAAAAACAGACAGGTCAGAGTGGTGAACGGAGGGTGATCTGAACTGTCCTTCACAGCAGGCCAGGGACAACTGACCCCTAAAGGTGAGCTAATTTACCAGCTTGAAAAGAAAGCTAGAAATCAGAGCTGAAAGGACATTGGACTTAAATGAAAAGTCTCAGAGTGTGCTTGATTGGTTCTGTTAGTTTAATGACTTAATTCTATTCCTGTTGTATTGTTCCTTTTTTTCTTTTTTCCTCTTCCTTTTCTTCTCTTTTCTTCTCTCTGTAAGTCATATATTTGTATAGAGGAACAGCACACCAATAAGGTGGTTGGTTAGCTTATATGTTAGCATCATTGTATATTTTATTTTTTTTGTATGGGAGTTGTTTAGTCTGTGGCTGTGGCCTATCATTTTTATCTGTTTCAGTATAGGTCTCTCTCTCTCTCCATTTGTTGTACACTCAGTTGTTTCCCCCTTGCTCCTCTCTCTCTCCACTCTCCTCTTCAACCCACTGTCTGCTCCATTCTCTTCCCTCTGCTAACCACATTTTATTTCAGGGAGTAAACCTACAGCCCCACTGCACAGACAGATTCTAAGGCAGTGGGAAGTGGGTTTCAGATTATCCATACACCTGTCAGCAAATGCCAGGACCTGCAGATAGATTTTGAATCACAGCTCCCCCACATAAGTAAATCTCAAAATTGCAAAAAGGAACACCCCCAACCTACAGTGCAACTCCAGAATTGAACAAAGTAAGAGGGCATACATAAAGAATAGGAGATTGAACAAACAGATGTAAAACAAATCCCTCTACCCCTGAATAACAGAATTAAAGAAGATGGTGATGTGGAGGAAAGGAAAAAGTAGGGAGGGGAAAAAAACTGCACAAATGAAGAAAAACCAAAAGAAGAATATAGGTCTCACACAGACCTCTGGGGACACTGAGAAAACAGATTCGGGAACACAAACAATGAAGAGCCCCCAGAATGACTGGTCACATGCAACAAACCCAGACATCAAGACATTAATAGAGAGAATTAAAAAAATTGAGGAGAGACATGAGGAAAATAGGAAGGAGCTGATGTCAAAAATAACAGCAGTAAAGAACACTGTGGTGGAAATAAATAACAAACTAATAAGCATGGTAAGCAGAATTAGCCAAGCAGAAGAAAGAATCTCAGCGCTCAAAGACCAAAACACAGAACTAACCCAAACTGCCAAAAGCATAGAAAAGGAACTCAAAAAGACAGAACAAAACCTGTAAGAGATGAATGATCATTTCAAGAGACTGAACCTAAGAGTAATTGGGCTTCCTGAGGCAGAGAGAGAAACAGAGGTCACACTGGAACAAACATTTCATGAAATCATTCAAGACAACTTCCCTCATCTCATTAAGGATGAAAAATTCAAACACTAGAGATTCAGAGAACCCCTGCAAGTCAACCAATGAGAAGACCAACTCCCAGACACATAATAATTCACCTAAACAAAGCAGCTATAAAAGAAAAAAAATGCTAAAGGCAGCAAGAGGAAAAGGCCAGACTACGTACCAGGGAAGACCTATTAGAATAGCAGCCGATTTATCCACAGAAACCCTTCAGGCAAGGATAACCTGGAGCCCTATCTTCAAAGTTCTAAAAGATAAACAATTTCAACCAAGAATAACCTACCCAGCCAAACTAAGCTTCATTAGTGAGGGAGAATTGAAATCTTTTCCAGATATCCAATCTATAAGAACCTACACTGCCAACAGACCACCTCTACAAGAAACACTTAAGAAAGTACTAAACACAGAAGAAAAAGAAAAAAGAACAACACATTCTTCACAAGAGTACAGGCAAAATATTAAAAATACACATGAACTAACTCCAAAACCAAAAGAAAGACAATAAACAAATAGGAACAGCAACTCTATAAGAACCTTATGACAGGGATGAACTCTTGGATTTCAATTATTAGCCTAAATGTGAATGGACTAAATGCACCACTGAAAAGACATAGAATGCAAAATGGATAAAATATCAACAGGCAACAATCTATTGCCTTCAAGAGACTCACCTCACTAGAAAGGACACACACAGACTCAAAGTAAGAGAAGGTGAACGGAATACAAAAGAAAGGAGGAGTAGCGATCTTAATTTCAGACAAAATACCCTTCAAGTTATTAAAAATCAAAAAAGATACAGAAGGCCACAAAATAATGATAAAAGACTCAATCCATCAACAAGAAATATCTATCCTAAACATATGCACTCAACACAGGTGTGCCAACTTTCATAAAGCAACTTCAGGAAAACTAAAGAAAGATATTGACTCTAACACCATCATAACTGGGGACTTTAAGACCCCACTCACAACCCTAGACAGATCATCAGGACAAAAAATCAGCAAGGAGATCTGGAACCTCAATGTGACTTTGCACCAAATAGACTTAATTGATACCTACACAACACTCCACCCAAAGACCACAGAATACACATTCTACTTATCACCACATGGAACGTATTCTAAAATCAACCACATAATTGACCATAAATCAAGAATAAGAAAATTTAAAAGGACCGAAATTCTACCAGGCACCTTCTTGGACCACAGTGGAATGAAAATAAACATTGACACCAACAAGATCCCCCCAAAACCCACAAATACATGGACACTAAACAGCATGATGCTAAACAACTCCTAGGTCAATGATGATATCAAAACAGAGATCAAAAGATACCTGGAAACAAGTGAAAATGAAGAAACATCTTACTAAAATCTCTGGGATGCCTTCAAAGCTGTAGTAAGAGTGGAATTTATATCCCTACAAACACACATGAAGAAAATGGAAAAAACACAAATTAACAGCCTAACAAGCCACCTAAGGAAGCTGGAAAAGCAAGACCACAAAAACCCTAATTCCAGCAGAAGAATCCAGATCACCAAAATAAAAGTCCAAATCCAGGACATAGATGACAAAAAGATAATACAAAAAATCAATGAAACAAAAAACTGGTTCTTCGAAAGCATAAACAAGATTGATGGTCCCCTAGCTAGACTGACCAAGAAAAAATAAGAAAAAATCCAAATAAGCACAATGAGAATCACAAAAGATGAAGTCACATCTGACCCTGAAGAAATACGAAAGATTATTGGAGACTACTACGTACACTTGTACGGAAACAAACTTGAAAACTTTAAGGAAATGGAGGACTTTCTGACATCACAAAACCTACCTAGGTTGGAACAAGAAGAAATTGAGACCCTAAATAGAATAATAACAATCAAGGAAATCGACTACATAATAAGAAAACTACAAAAAAAAAAAAGCCCTGGTCCAGATGGCTTTCCAGCAGAATTCTACAAGACATTTAAGGAGGAGCTGATACCAATCCTACTGAAGATATTCCAGGTGATTGAAAAGATGGAACACTCCCCAAATCATTTTACGAGGCCAACATCACATTAATACCCTAGCCAGGTAAAGATCCAACAAAGAAAGAGAACTACAGGCCAATATCTTTGATGAACATAGATGCTAAAATTCTCAACAAGTTCTTAGCAAACTGGCTTCAACAATACATCTCAAAAATCATCCATCATGAGCAAGTTGGCTTCATTCCTGGGATGCAAGCCTGGTTCAACATTCATAAAACCATAAATGTAATTAAATACATCTACAGATGTCAATTCAAAAACCACATGATTATATCATTAGATGCAGAAAAAGCTTTTGATAAAATCCAGCACCGCTTCTTGATAAAAATCCTTGAACTCTAGGCATACGGGGAACATACCTCAAAATACTAAAAGGCATCTACAAGAAACCCACAGCCAGCATACTCCTAAAAGGACAAATTGGAACAATTTCCCCTGAAAACTGGAACAAGACACGGATGCCCATTCTCAACCCTCCTGTTCAACATAGTATGGGAAGTCCTGGCTCAAACAATCAGAGAAGAGAAGGCAATCAGGGGTATCCAAATAGGAAAAGAGGAAGTCAAATGATCTCTCTTTGCAGATGATATGATTGTGTACCTTGAAAACCCAAGAGAATCTGTCAAAAACCTCTTTACACTGATAAAGGCCTTTGGCAAAGTCTCAGGATACAAAATAAATGTGCAAAAGACAATCGCATTTCTTTCCACCAATAATAAACAAACAGAAACCCAAATAAAAAGCACAATTCCATTCACATTAGCCACAAAAAAAAAAAAATGAAATACCTTGGCATCTTCCTAACCAGAGACATGAAAGACCTTTACAATGAAAACTACAAAACACCGCTCAAAGAAATCAAAGATGACACAAACAAGTGGAAAAATATCCCATGCTCATGGTTGGAAGAATCAACATTGTGAAGATGTCCATCTTACCTAAGGCAATCCACAAATTCAATGCAATACCCATCAAATTACGAGCAACATTCTTCTCAGACCTAGAAAAAACAACACAGGAATTCATATGGAAACACAAATGTCCAAGAATAACCAGAACAATCCTCAGCAAAAAATAAAAGTAAAAAAAAGCAGGTGGTATCACATTACCAGACTTCAAACTTTACTATAAAGCTACAATCATCAAAACAGCTTGATATTGGTATAGGAACAGACATATAGATCAATGGAATAGAATTGAGATTCCAGAAGCAAAACCTCAATTTCTCAAGCAACTCAACTTCGACAAAGCCTCCACGACCCACCACTGGGGACAGGAGAATCTATTCAGTAAATGGTGCTGGGAAAACTGGCTCACCACATGCAGAAGATTGAAACCTGACCCCTATCTATCCCCATACACAAAAATTAACTCCAAATGGATCAGAGACTTAAATGTAAAACCTCAAACCATAAGAACCTTAGAAAATGAAGGACATACCCTCATGGAAATTGGAACTGGCATCCATTTCCTGAACAAAACCCAAAACCCACAGGTCATAAGAGAGAAGATAGACAAGTGGGACCTTATTAAACTGACAAGCTTCTGCAAAGCCAAAGAAACCATCAAGAGAGCAGGGAGACAGCCTACAGACTGGGAAAAAGTGTTTGCCAACACCAGGTCTGACAAAGGCTTATCATTCTGGATCTACAAGGAACTCAAACGTGCTGAAAAGAAAACAAAAAACAACCCCATTATAAAATGGGCAAAAGATATGAACAGACACTTCACAAAGGAAGACATCCGAGCAGCCAACAGACACATGAAGAAATATTCAACCTCACTAATCATCAGGGAGATGCAAATGAAAACCACACTGAGATACCATCTAACTCCAGTCAGAATGGCAATTACCAACAATTCAAAAAATAACAGTTGCTGGAGAGGGTGTGGTGGAAAAGGAACACTTCTACAGTGTTGGTGGGAGTGTAAACTAGTGCAACCTCTGTGGAAAGCAGTGTGGCAATTCCTAAATGCTCTAAATATCAACCCCCCATATGACCCCACAATCCCCCTACTGGTAATATACCCCAAAGAACTCAAATCACTCTATAAGAAAGATACCTGCACACGTATGTTTATCATAGCATTGTTCACAATAGCAAGAACCTGGAAGGAACCATGCTGCCAATCAAAAGAGGACTGGATTTAAAAAATGTGGTACATATACACAATGGAATACTATGCAGCTATAAAAAGGAACACAATCATGAATTTCACAGCAACCTGGATGGAACTAGAGTCTATAATACTGAGTGACCTCTCACAGAAACAAAGATCCGAGTATCAGATGTTCTCACTCATATAATGGACCTTTAACATCCAATGTAATACTGTAAGAAAATGACTGACAGTAGTGGGAAACTATGGGGGGGGAATGGGATTAATGGCAGCAAATATCTGTCTGGGGATGGGGAAACACTTCTTGTCAACAGGGTGCCTGAATGAAACATATTTGTATACCTAACCCTTAACTGTACCCCACAAAACCATAATAAAAAATATTGATTATTGATTTTTTTAAAAAATCTGTTACTAGTTCTTTAGGTGTTGCATCTTGTCTTTCTTGGGTCTTACTCATTCTTTCCATCCATTCCCTATTCCCTGTCATATTCTGTGACCAGTTGTTCATGACTTCCATTGTTTGGACTCCAAGTTCTGATTTTTCAGGAGTTTTCTCTTTGTTGCACTTGAAATTACCTGTGGTCTCCCATTGGTTTTTCTTCATTTATGATAGTTCTCTTCTTTTATCATTACTTCCACTAATGAGTGGCAGTGGGAGAAGCTTTCACATCTGATGCTTGCTTAGCCCTCTATTCTCCCCTAATCTGAGCTCTGGATTTGTTCTATTTTGAAATGGAAATGTGGGATTACCTGAGGTTTCCCATTGGTTTTTCTTCATTTATGACAGATCTCTTGCTTTTGTCTTTAGTTCCATTATTGAGTGGCAATAGGAGAAGTTTTCACATCTGATGCTTGCTTAGCTCTCTATTCTTCCCTAATCTGAGCTCTGGATTTGTTCTGTTTTGAAATGGTACTGTGGGTGGGAAGGTTTGCTGTCTTCTGAAAGTCAAATAAAGCAGAAAATGGGGAGCCAGGATTCTGAAACTACTTGTATATCACTATGTTTTCTAATTGAAGTATATGTTCCCTTAGACATATTCTCCACCACCACTCTATATGACTATGCAATGGGTGCATGCTGTACCCCCTGTGTCCAAGATACAGTCACAGCAATGAGGAGAAGTGAGCAAAATAGAATAAATGAGATGGAAAAATAAAAGAAAAAAAAACACACACAGAACTATAACAGCAGAAACCAAAGAAAAACTAACTGAACACACACACACACACACACACACACACACACACATCCCAATTTATCCCAAATTGAAATAACAACAAAGTGAAACAAAATAAAAAACAAAAACCAGAAAAACTAACACACACAAAATCAATGGAGAATAAAAGGGAAAAGACTGGGGAAAAAAGAATTCTGATTATACCCTTACACATATACTCACACACACCTTAAATTAAAAAAAAAAGGAGAGAAGGAGAGAAGAAAAAAAGAACAAACAAAACAATAAAAGAAACTGAAAGGTAAACAACTGTTCACATACACACATAAACAGTACACACACACATACACACACACACAAACAAAAAAGAAAGGATAATAAAAGACCAAAAAGAGGGTGTGATGCAGATCAAACCTTCACATACACATTCATGCATAAAGAAAAAGTATTTTAAAAATAGAAAAACTAATCAAAGGCAAAACATTTTTAACAATTAATAAGTCCTGCCTTCTTGTGTAATTGTTCCTCTCATCTGCTTCTCTGCTATCTCTTGCAGAGCTTCTGCCTCTTTCATTCTCTAGTG
This sequence comes from Cephalopachus bancanus, assembly GCA_027257055.1. Classification (NCBI taxonomy): domain Eukaryota; kingdom Metazoa; phylum Chordata; class Mammalia; order Primates; family Tarsiidae; genus Cephalopachus; species Cephalopachus bancanus. The sequence continues at coordinate 210,274 of JAPVLO010000982.1, read as the reverse complement.
TCCACAGCAGGGAAGGAGGAAGACCAGTAGTGGTATGTGGGGCTTCATTTCTCCTCTTCCACTCTCATGTGGTCAGGGCGATCCCTTCCAGTAGGGAGGTGTGGGATTATTTCTTCCCCATGTATGTACTCATGGAGGGGTGCCCCAACCAGGCCTATCCTGGAAAGCAGTTCTATTGAGGCTAATGTCCAGGCTCCACCTGGATTCATCCCTCTCAGTCATACCCAAGCCATGTAAGACTGATGTTCAGAGGATTGCTAGGGAGGAGGGATTTGGGTCAGTCCCAGACTAACCACTGATATCTTTGGAGGTCTTCCTCCTTTTTTGGCCACACCCCTTGTCCCATGACTGAATCAGGGTAGGGAGTGGAACTCCTGAGACTCAGCACTTATCCTGTTCCTCTGAAATTAGTGCTTTCAGGATTTCCCCTCTGGGTCATGATCATCCCCTGAGTAGCTCATCCACCATTCACAGAGAACAGGTCTGTTGTTCTGGGGTGAGTAAGTCAGATCACTTTCCTGCCCTGTTTTCAAGATGGTGGTGTGGTGTCTCTTTCATCTACTCTGCCTCTGGGCTCCCTCCACAGTGCTTGCTGCCAGTGTCCAGCCAGGCACTGCAGTGATGAGCCAGCAGTGATGAACTGGCAGTTTCGCCCGCAGCAGTGGTGAGGCAGAGTCTGGAACTGGTAGTTTCTCCTCACTGCTTCTTTGCAGGATAACTCTTGTCAGTTAAAGACAACCTGGAAAGTGCTAGAGACCAAACAGAGCAGCTGCAGAGCCAGCTATTTCACCAGGGGGCCCTGGCTACTAGCTCAGAAGTTAGCACTTCATTTTTCCCCAAAATCTTCTTCCAAGGAAGGATTTTATTGATTTTAAAAAATGCCTTTGGTTTCTGCATCCCAGGAATTGCTAGGGCCCAAGCTGAGCAGCTACAGCACCAGTCACTACACCAGGAGAGCCCTGGCTGCCTGCTTCTGAGTCCTCACTCTGTCAGCTACTTATATGCCTGCTCACTTACTGACGCATATACAAAAATTTCCATAAACTCACTCATTCAAACTAGGACTGGCATAGTCTGATTGACTCAGCTGTCATCTTCCCAACACCCGTCCAAGGCTATTTTTTAAAAAGGGAGTTGAAAACTTGACAGGGTAAACAGCAGTCACCATGACTAGGAGGCAGTGTTTGTTTTGTTTAAGTGACATTCATTAAGATTTTCTGGCATGGAGATGCCATGTTCCCTCTTGTCATGTCATCCCTAAGCCTTTGTGGGTTAGGGTCTGGAGAATATCCAGAAAGAATGCAGAACCTTGAACTGGTCCTTGGAACATTTGGAATCACCTAGGGAAGTGGCATCCTGAGCTTTTCACATATCTGAGAGGACTTGATGCTGTTAATGAACCCATAGGCTGAAGTGCAGGGTGAAGAGATACTGCTTGTCCCAGTATCCAGCAACAGCTGTATGGGCATCCTGGAAACCACTTCTCACTGCCTTGCAATCTGCCCACGCAGTGGATGTATATGTTTTCTCCCTGAAAGCAAAATGAGGTAAAAGAACAAAAAAAAGGATGGAATAGAGAAGGGGGGAAGAGGAAGGTGGAGCGATAGAACAGTAAGAGGGAAAACAGACAAATATACAAACTAACAAATGAAAAGAGACACAAAGACAGACAAGAGTAAAAAACAACTAAAACATACAATCTTATAAACGCACAGCCAACCAACCTCCCTATTGATATATCATTCCCCTGCATAAAAAGGGAGTCTAAAGAAAATAAATAAATTAATTAAAATAAATCAGTGAAATAACAGAAACTATGCAAGTAAGAAATCATTATCAATAACAGTAAGAAAGAGAGAAAAGAGGGAAAAATGAGTAAAAGAAACAAAGAATAAAAATTAAAAAATAAAAATAAAAAGCCAACTCACTCTGAGATTATTCCTGTAAGTCCAATGGCCTTTCAGCTCTGATCTCTAGCTCTCATTACAGGCTGGTAGAGTTAGGGTTAGGGTTAGGGTTAGGGATAGGGTTAGGGTTAGGGTTAGGGTTAGGGTTAGGGTTAGGGTTAGGGTTAGGGCTTACCATGGAAGGAGGGTGAATCAGATCTGGACTCCATCAGCTTGCTGCCTATCAAGCCTGCTTCTCAGATCTGACCTGTCTGTGTCTGATCTAGCAATGGGGAGGGGTTTCTGTCTCTTCCAGTTTGATGTGATTACCTTAGCTCTCAAGTTGGAGGCTGGGCAGAGCTGGGCAGGGTAATGCAGGTCTCTACCTGGTCTCAGGCATCCAGCTGATTTCTGGTTCCACTGTGGCCAGAAGCCAAGCCAGGGCAGGTGGAGTGCAAGATAGCTGTGTGCTTCAGTTCAATGTGGTTTAGGGTGGCTTGGGGCATGGTGGGACAATGCAACCAGCAAGGGAGCCCAGAAATATATGGGGCCAGAAACTGAGGGCCACAGCAGGCACGGTGGCAGCAGCAGTGATGGTGGCAGTTGTGGTAGCAGAGTGGTGTATGAGACTGAAGGCCTTCATCCCTTCTACCTGCCTGGCTCATGGCAGCAGTGGCAGTGATGGTGGTGAAGTGATGCATAGGGCCAGGGTCCTTTATCCCACAGGCCTGGATGGCTGTTGAAGGAGCAGGCTGGCAGTGGCAGTACCAGCAGCCACCCAGGAGAAAGTGAGAGTCTTTATGGATACTCACTTTCATGGAGACTTTTAGAGTCCCACTTGTCCCTTCACCAACTTGTTGGAAGTTGTGAGGGAGTTTTTAACCAGTAAACAATTAACCGTGCTTGTACATCCTTATTATTCACCTTATCTGGCCCCACAATGAATTTTTTCTTTACTCAAAGATAAAGGGAAGATTGAAATGAAAACATTTTGATGACATTCAATATACGGAGGGTAATACAAAAACAGCTCTAATGACCTTTCCCGAAAAAAAGAATTTCAAAATTGCTTTGGCAGGTGAACTAGTTGCATAGATACCCAAGGCGAGTACTTAAAGGTGACCATAGTGAAATTCAGCAATGAGATATGTGTCACATTTTCTAGGATGAGTGTGCTAACTTAATCGTCAGACCTTGTACATTTGTATGCTTGGTTCTTTCATAGTTTGTTTTGTTTTTGTTTGTTTGTTTTCCCTAAAAGAATGGATCTATTTAAATTAAATGTCTGGTCATTTGTGTCTTTTTTTATGTCCCAGAAATAATACAGTAATTATTGCTTTGCTCACACACACAATAATGGCAGGATACATTGAACCTTGAATATACTGCATTTTCTTCTGTCTGGTGATTTCTTTCCAACTGAGAGATTTCTTCTTTTTACTTCTCTATTTTAGGAGAGAGCATGAGACTGAGGAAAGTCACCTTGCCCAAATTGAATGGAAATAAATTGACTACTTATAAGCCTGGACATTATCTGGGGTGGAATTTCTGTCTTTAAAGGTGTCAGGGTGTAATGAGATAAGAATTCCGTCACCTGACAACACTAATCATTCCAATGCTGTTAGGACTCAATAAAACATAGAATTTCATTCTTTTCCTAGCAATGGAGGAATAAAATGATCTTTTGATAAAGACTTACATAGTGAAACTCCTAAATTAGTCTTAAAATGATTCTATTTGCCTTTAAGCAAATTTTCTTCTTGGATCATAGTGTTCCAGCCCTCTCTATTCCAAAATATCTCAATAATTTCCAACTTACCCTCCAGAGTTTGTCCTGATGAAGTTCTATTTGTGTCTGATTCAGAACTTTTTGGGAAAGAGTATCATACAAATCATAATCATTTCTTATTTTTCAAATAACAGCAAAAACCCACTCCCCATACTTTTGTTATTTTTTGTGGCACTTAATGCCATAGTTTAATAATATGCTTATACTCCTATTTCTTAATTTTTTCAGGTTGAGATAAAGTCTATTGACTTCCAGCAATATCAGGTAAGGATGCAGTTCCATTGACTGCTTCACTCCACTCACACTTCTTCTCCATCCTTTCAGAATACTTAATCAAAATTCAAGTTACTTAATCAACATCCAGAATACTTAACATTCAGGCCTAACATCAAGGATCTGCAAGGAACTCAAATGTGCTGAAAAGAAAAAATCAAACAGCCCATTACAAAGTGGGCAAAAGATATGAATAGACACTTCTCAAAAGAAGACATACAAACAACGAACAGACATGAAAAAATGTTCAGTCCCCCAATCATCAAGAAGATGCAAATTAAAACTACACTGTGATACCACCTAACTCCAGTCAGAATGGCCATCATCAATAACTCAAAAAATGACAGATGCTGGAGATGATGTGGTGAAAAGGGAATACTTCTACACTGTTGGTGGGATGTAAACTAGTACAGACTCTGTGGAAATCAGTGTGGTAAATCCTAAAAGTTCTAAAAATCAATCTTTCATATCACCCTACAATCCTCCTACTGGGAATATACCCAGAACTCAAATCTCTTTATAAAAAGGATACCTGCACATGTATTTTTATTGCAACATTTTATACAATAGCAAGAACATGGAGCCAAAAGTGCTGCCCATCAAAAGAGGACTGGATAAAAAAATGTTGTGCATATATATAATGGAATATTATGCAGCCATAAAAGAACAAAATCATTAACTTTGCAGAAACCTGGATAAAATTAGTTTATAATACTAAGTAATTGCTCACAGAAACAAAGAGCTGAATATTACATGTTCTCACTCATAAGTGGACCTTAAACAACTATCATAATACTATAACAAAAAGACTGACAATAGTAGGAAACTGCAGGGGTAAGGGTGAGGGACAGTGGGTAGTGGAATTCACAGTAGTCGATATCTGCCAGGGAAGGGGGGTTACCTCATCAACAAGGGTATCTGCACGATGCATATGTGTATATCTAACCCTGAATTGCACCCCACAATTTTAAAATAAAAATTAAAAGGGAAAAAAGTCAACACTAAAGGCTTACATTACTATTACTGTGCAGAAACTAAGTCATACAATGATTTTATATTGGTTTATATATACATTTTATTTATCCTGGAGTAAAACCACACCAAATTCTTTAATTTGCCTATATACCTATTTTAATTCGGTTAGAAACTCTGTCAGAGAATACATTTTTATTCACATATTTGAACTGTGTTGCCTAATTCCTCCATTTATTTTCTTTCTTAAAAAAACATTTTTAAAGATATGGGGTACAATTTAGGGATAGGTATACAAGTTACCCTTGTTGATGAGGTGTGTCCCTCCCTTCCTGGCAGTAACCCTCAACTGCCAATCCCACCGCCAGCAGTTTTCCAACTGCCAATCCCTTTCTTATAGTATTATAAAAATTGTTCAAGGTCAGTTTATGAGTGAGAACATATGGTACTCTGTTCTTTGTTTCTATGATATATCACTGAGTATGGTAGAATCTGCATCCATACAAGTTGCTGAAAAGTCCATTTCTTTGCCTTTATTTATGACAGTGGTGTATATGTATCTTTTTTTTTTTTCATGTTGGAGTCTCACTCTGTCACCCAGACTAGAGTGCAGTGGCTGCTTCCGGCCACCACAGCCTCAACCTGCTGGTCTCCGGTGATCCTTCCACCTCAGACTTCCAGCTAGCTGGAACTACAGGCACACACTACCACGCCCAGCTAATTTTTGATTTATGTAGAGATGAAGTCTCGTAAGGTGCCCAGGTGGGTCTTGAATCCACAGGCTCAGGCAATCCACTCACCTCAGCCTCCCAAATGTGCAGGATTACGGGCTGAGCCACCGAGCCCTGCTTGTATCACATTTTTAAAAACCATTTCAGCTTCGATTGACAGCACAGTTTATTCCATGTTTTTGTTATTGTGAATAGAGCTGCAACAATCATGTGTATGCAGGTATCATTTCTGTAAAGTGATTTGAGTTCCTCTGGGTATATTCCCAATAGGGGAACTACTGGGTCATGTGGAAGGTCAACTTCCAGTTCTTTCAGAATTTAACACACCATCTTCTAAAGAGGTGGCACTAGCTTGCATCCCACCAGCAGTATAGAAACATTTCTTTTTCTCTCCATCCTCGCCAGCATCTGCTGTTGTTTATTTTATTGTGGCCTGGATTCGCATTTCTCTGATGATTAGTGAGGCTAAGCACTTTTTCATGTGTCTGTTGGCTGCCCGTATATCTTCTTTATAGAAGTATTTATTCATGTTTTTTGCCCACTTTTGAATGGGGTTTTTGTGTTTTTCCTTTTGAGACATTTGTGTTCCTTGTAAATTCTAGCTGTTTTAGGCATTTGTCAGATATTCGGGTGGCAAATATTTTTCCCATTGTGTGGGCTGTCTCCCTTCTCTCTTTATGGTTTCTTTCACTTTGCAGAAACTTGTCAGTTTGATGAGGTACCACTTGTCTATCTTATTTTTTGTTGTATGGGCACTTAGGGTTTTGATCAGGAATTGGTTACCAATTCCCATTTCCATAAAAGTATCTCCTGCATTTTCTAAGACTCTTATAGTATGGGGTTTTACATTTAGGTTTTTGATTAATTTAGAGTTAATTTTTGTGTATGGTGATAGGGGTCCTGTTTCAATCTTCTGCATGTGATCAGCCAGTATTCCCAGGATCATTTACTGAGTAGGTTCTTCTCTGCCCAGAGCTTGTTATTGGAGGCTTTGTCAAAGATGAGTTGGTTGAGAAATTGAGGTTTTGCTTCCAGGATCTCTATCCTGTTCCATTGATCTAAAGCCTGTTCTTTTACCAATATAGAGCTCTTTTGATAATTGTGCTTCATAGTAATGTTTGAGCAGAAGGAAGTGTGATACCTCCTGCTTTGTTTCTTTTGCTAAGAATTGTTTTGACTTTTAGTGGTCACTTATATGTCCATATGAATTTCTGTATTGTCATTTCCAGGTCTGAGAAGAATGATGTTGGTATTTAATGGATATTCCATTGAATTTGTAGATTACCTTTGGTAGGATGGATATCTTAATAATGTTGATTTTTTCTATCCATGAGCATGGAATATTTTTCCATTTGTTTGTGTCTTATTAGATTTTTTTCACAGTGTTTTGTAGTTTCATTGTAAAAGTTTTTCACCTCTCTAGTCAGAAAGATGAAAATGAATTATTTCTTTTTTTCCTGGTTGTTGGGAATGGGATTGTGCTTTTTATTGGTTGTCCACTTGCTTGTTGTTGGTATATAAGAATGTAACTGTCTTTTACACATTTGTTTTGTATGCTGAGACTTTGCTAAAGTCTCTTATCAGAGCAAGCAGATCTTTGACAGATTCACTTAGATTTTCAAGGTATGAGATCATATTGTCAGCAAAGAGGGCTAACTTGACTTCCTCTTTTCTGATTTGTCTTCTGTTAGGAGCCAGCCTTGGATGCCTGCCTGATTGACAAAGTCCAGGTGTGCTGAGGACCCCTGGCTGCAAAGCGAGTCCAGGCAACTGAGGCCCTTCTGTCTTCTGTCTTTGCTGTTGGTACAGCTGAAGAAATTCTGTGCAGTTGTGGAAGAAGAAGATGGCATGTTTATGTGAAGAATCACAGCTACCCTGGAAATGTCATGGTTCATTTTCTCATTTTCCCACTATGCCACTTGGCCTTTTCTAACATATGCAGGTTTAAACTCTGAAGCACATCAAGAATGCTTTCTTTCACTTGGTTATAAGTTACTAGATATTGCTTAAGTAATAAATGGTATAAGTATACTCACTCCTTATTTGATGTAGAATTATGTAGTTTAGTGTTTAGACATAAGGTTTTTTAGAAGCACAAGTTTATAGTAAGTTCATTATGAATTCATTATAAGTTCTAACACTTATATAGGAGTTATGTGGGTGATTTATAACACTGTTTTCACGGACTTAGGATAAAGATTAATCATTAAGGTTTTTACTTAATTCAATAGTTAAAACTCTAAGTTATATTTATAGAGTGGGTTTTCAATGAACTCATAATCAGATACTTTTATGATAACTTAGCTAAAGACAGAAAACAACTTTGGGGGCCTGGGAAACATTACTAAAAGCTTCTTTTGAGTTTTCTTTAGAAACAAGCACTGCAGGATAAGAGAAAATTAACGAAGACACCTGGACAAGAAAGGCAATTACAGAGCTCTGAAGGCCATAAAGCCCCAGAAGGAAGACTACTGCTAAACTTTCTGGAGAGTTCAAGGACTGTAATTTGGGACTTTGGACTAAAACTATCATCTTTGGCCTTATGAATAAGACTCATTATCTGAATGTTTACAGGGTTCTTGGCTTGTTTATTGCTAAGACCACTAGATGGTGGTAACTTTTAGAGGATATGTACATGAAGGAATTTTCTTTGTCTTGCCCCTTTATGAATGGTATAAAAGCTCTGTGTTAACTAACATTAAATTGTCATCTGTTCAGGAAGCAGGTGTCCGAGTATAATGTTTTTGTCTTTCGCCTATCCGTCTCTCCTTCAGGAGATCTCATGACCTGGCAAGGGGCTGGTCCCCTTCAGTCTTCTCTTGTCTAATTGCCATGGCTAGAACTTCCATTATAATGCTTAACAAGAGGGGTAAGAGTGGGCAGATTTGTCAGTTTTCAGCGGAGATGTTTCCAATTTCTGTCCATTTGGCAATATTAAAACTGTGGGTTTAACATAGATGGCACTTACTATTAGGAGGTATGTTTCTTGTATCTATAGATGTTTGAGGGTTTTTTATCAAGAAGGGATGCTGGATTTTATCAAAAGCTTTTTCCACATCTAGTGATATAATCATGTGGTTCTTGTTTTTATCTGTTGGTGTATTTAATTACATGTATGGCCTCACAAATGTTGAACCAGCCCTGCATCCTGGGGATGAAGCCTAATTGGTCATGGTGGATGATTTTTGAGATGTGTTTTTTGATCCAATTAGCTAAAATCTTGTTGAGGAATTTTTCTTCTATGTTCATAAGGAATATTGGCCTGTAGTTCTCTTTTTTTGTTTGATCTTTACCCAGTTTGGGTATCTGTGGGGTCCCGCCCCACAAGGTCGTGAGATCTCCTGAAGGAGAGATGGATAGGCGAAAGATGAAAATCAAGTGTAAAAAAGAGAAAACAGCTGAAAAATCAGAACTTGGAGTCTAAACAATGGACATCACCAAGGACTGCCCCCAGAATATGACAGGTTTTAGGGAATGGATGGAAAGAGTGAATAAGACTCAAGAAAGACAAAATACAATACTGAAAGAACTTGTAACACAGATTTTGGCAACAAAAATTTCACACAGGAAATAAATAACAAAATGACAATCATAGAAAGTAGAATTAATCTGACTGAAGGAGAATCTCAGAACTTGAAGACCAGAACATAGAGGTATCTGGTCTGTAAAAAAAAAATAGAAAGAAGACTCAGAAGAAAAAACAAAACCTACAAGAGATGTGTGATTATATCAAGAGATCAGACCTGTACATGATTAGTAGCCCAGAAGAAGAAAGGGAAATGGAGAAAACCTTGGAGCAAGTATTCCAGGAGGTTACCCAAGAACATTTAACCCATATTATCAGAGATGTGACCAGCCAAACAAAGAGATACAGAGAACCCCTACAAGACATTAAATGAGGAGACCAACCCCTAGACACATAGTAATTTGCCTACACAAAGTAAGAACAAAAGAAAAAAATTCTAAAGACAGCAAGAGACAAAGGTCAGACTACCTATTCATGAAAAACAATCAAAATAGCAGTTGATCTATCAGCAGAAACACTACAAGGAAGAAGAGACTGGAGTCCAATAGTTAAATATTCTATGAATGTAACAATTTCAACAAAGAATTTCCTTCCCAGCCAAGCTCAGCTTTATCCAATCCCTAAGAGATTATGCAGCTTCCAGAAAACTTTACAGGAGACACTTAAAAAGGTATTAAAGACAGAAAAAAGAAAAAAATTGACATACACTTCCCAAGAGAACAGCAGAGAACAGAATGAACAGAGAATATATTCAACAACAAACTTGAAAACATACATATACATCAAACCCAAAGTCAAAAGAAAACAAGCAATCAAAAAAAAACTTTATAAAACCTCATGAAAGGGATAAATAATCACATTTAGATAATCAATCTGAATGTGAATGGACTAAATGCACTACTGAAAAGACACAGAATGGCAAACTAAATAAGAAAACATGATCCAGTTCTTTGCTGCATCCAGAAAACTCATCTCACCACAAGGGACAAACACTGATTTAAAGTTAAAGGAAGGAAAATGAGTTTCCAGGCAAATGGTTCACAAAAGAAGGCAGGAGTCATGATCTTAATATCAAATAAAACAAACTTTAAGTTACCAAAAATTTACAAAGATGCAAAAGAACATTACATAATGATAAAAGATTAAATTCATCAACAAGAAATATTCATCCTAAACATATATGCACCCAACACAGGAGCACCAGCATTTATAAAGCAATTACTAAGTAAATTAAAAGAGATATTGACTCCAACATTATTATAGCAGGGGACTGAATACCTCACTAAAAGCTTTAAGTAGATTATTGAGGCAAAAAATCATCAAGGAGATCCAGAACCTAAACTCGACCAAATAAACTTAATAGATACCTACAAATTATTCCACCCAAACAGCAAAAGAATATACATTCTTCTTTCACCACATGAAACATACTCCAAGATCTATCACATGTTTGACCATAAAACAAGCATAAACAAATTCTCTAAAGTCAAAATATTGCCATGCATGTTCTCAGAACACAATGGAATAAAAATAAATATCAATACCAACAAAATTTTTCCATAGCCCACAAAGATATGGCCACTAGACAGCATGATGCTGAACAATTACTGAGATGACTCTGAAATTAAAACAAATTAAAATTCCTGGAACCAAATGAAAATTAAGAAACATCATCAAAACCTCTGGGAAACCGTGAAAACAGTTCTATGAGAGGAATTTACATATCTATGAACAAACATCAAGAATACGGAAAGATAACAAGATGAGAGTATAATAAATCACCTAAGAAAGCTGTAAAGAGAAGACCACTCAAATCCTAACTTTAGCAGAAGAATACAAGTCACCAAAATAAGAGCCCAAATATGAGACATAGAAGAAAAAACATCATAGAAAGCATCAACAGGCTGGACTGGGTGGTTCAGTATGTAATCGCAGAGCTTTGGAAGACCAAGGCGAGTGGATTGTCTGAGTACATAGGTTTGAGCCCTGCCTGGGGACTTGGTGACACCTTATCTCTACAATACAACAAAAATTAGCCAGACATGGTAATACATCCCTGTAGTTCTGACTACTTGGAAGGCTGAGGTGAATGGATCACTGGAGTCCAGCATCTCAATGCTGGGATGGCCATAAGCATGCCTCTGATCACAAGCCTGGGTGACAGAGTGAGACTCCAATTTTTAAAAAATTCAACAGAACATAAAGCTCATTTTTTGAAAGAATTAACAAGATTGATGGACCCCCCTCACCAGAACGACCAAGAAAAGAAAGAAAAAGCTCAAATTAACACAATCAGAAATACAAAAAAATCAAATAACTGATAACAAAGACATACAAAAGATTATCAGAGATTACTCTGCACACATATATGGAAACAAACTTGCTAACCTAAATGAAATAGAGGACTTTCTGACATCACACAAATTCCCCAGGTTGAAACAAGAAGACATTGAGACATTAAATAGATCAATAACAACCCAGAAAATTGACTGTGTCAAAAGAAAACTACCTACAAAAAAAAAACCCTAAGCAGGATGATTTTCCAGCAGAATTCTACAAAACATACAAGGAGGAACTTATACCAATCCTATTGAAAGTATTTCAGGCAATAGAGAAAGTTGGAATTCTCCCCCAAATAAGTTCACAAAGTTAACATCACACTGATACCTGTTGGGAGCCAGCCTTGGAGGCCCGTCTGATTGATAAAGTCCAGGTGTGCTGAGGACCCCCGGCCACAAAGCGAGCCCAGGCAGCTGAGGCCCTTCTGTCTTCCGTCTTTGCTGTTGATACAGCTGAAGAAATTTTGTGCAGTCATGGAAGAAGAAGATGGCATGTTTATGTGAAGGATCACAGCTAACCTGGAGATGTCATGGTTCATTTTTCCATTTTCCCACTATGCCACTTTGCCTTTTCTAACATATGCAAGGGTTAAACTCCCCCTTTCAAAGAATTCCTTTCAAACTCCCAGCTTCTTTCTCCATGCACTCTGTTAAAAGGACACTAAAAATTACCAATTTTTCTTATCTGCAAGGTTTTGATTGATGAGAAAAAATGGGTACTTGTAACTACTCAGGTATAGTGACACTAATGTGCTCTTGGTATTTTGTGGTATAAATATTTATATTGTTTTATCCCCTTTTCTCTCAGAAATGTGTTATCCTTTGCCTTTGTCTTTCTGTGTTTTCATCTTTTTTAAATTATAGGATGAAGTTTTCCTCTTGTCCAGTTTTACATCCTTGAGAGTTTGACATTATGACAATAAAGGGGTTCTCTCTCTAGGTCTCTGCCATCCAGAGGGTGTGATTTTTCAAGTTCACAACAGATGGCCAATCTGAAAAGACCAGGAATCCAAGACATGTAAGATTTAAAGTTGCACAGTTTTCATTACTGATCTAATGTGTCAAGATCTCAAAGTAGTTTTCTTTTGTTTTCATAAAGGTTCCCAACCCAGGTGTGCTTTTGTTGTCTTTGATTCCTTAAGCATATTTCTGAGAATACAATTTAGGTAAGTATAGTCTTTTCTATGCCCTTTCTATGAACACCCCTTGCTTATATAGTCAGAATCTAAAAAATTACCAACCAGGCTTAAAGAGATGTTTTGGATTGAGTAGCTATTGAAACTAAATACACCATTAAAAATGTAAAGTATACATGTATGAGATCTTCCATTCTAAACAACTGATTAAAAAAATTAAGTTAAAATAAATATGTAATATTGTTGTAAACATCCTTAAAAAGTATCTCCTTTATGGTATGATATTTGTGCTCACCTAGAGTATCCATGATTTTTTCCATAGGGTCCTTGTTTAGGCACTTGGTAGGATAACTTTAAAAAAAATTAAAGTAAAAAATATAGCAATTGTTTATCCTAACTGAAATCTAGTATGTGATATGAAAAGATTTTTTGTTTTAGAAGTCAATTAAAAGTTTAATTAAAAGCTAATATCCAAACTATATGCATATATGTTTATATGTGTGTGTATATATATGTTAAGTTTTAATGAAGATTATACTCAGTCAGTATTCATTCTCCTGGACTCTGCAACTGGTGCATAATTTAAATTGTTTGCATCTTAGGTCTTTTATTAAAACAAGAGTCACTATGATTTAATAGCATAATTGATACATGTAATTAAAACTGCTAGATATAAGCAAAAACAGTTTACATACAAAGCCTATTAATAAAATATGTGTCTGGTAAAAAGTCAGAAGAAAGCATGGGAATCCTTTTTGTATAAAAGGAAAAAGTGATTTTTACTAGTTCAGAGCTTTGCTACTCATTTTAAAATTAAAGGTGTGTAAAAGATGGCTAAAACTAAACAGAAGTAAACAGTTGGGAAACAAAATAATCTTTGTTCTAAGGTAAATATTTTAAGATAAAACTGGAGGTTTACAAGTCATATAAAGTCTACAGGAGATGGAGTCTGCAAAAAGATTTTGATGTGTAATCAAGTAGACTAAAGTGTAAAGAATACTATTTAGTTTTTCTATAATTTAATCACACATGTAAAGTTAGGATGTAGGCCTCTGTGTCAGAATAACAGTTTTGTTTTCATTCTTTAGAACAGCTGGTCTTTTCTTTTTCTTTTTCCTTTTTTTTTTGAGTTGGAGTCCTACTCTGTCACTCACACTGGAGTGCAGTGGCCACTCCCAGCCACTGCAGCCTTGACCTGCTTGGCTCTGGTGATCCTTCCACCTCAGCCTTCCAGGTAGCTGGAACTACAGGTGTGCACTGCCACGCCTGGCTAATTTTTTTATTTATTGTAGAGATGAGGTCTCACCAAGTTGCCCAGGCGGGTCTTGAACCAGCAGACTCAGGCAATCCACTCACCTCAACCTCCCAAGGCATGGGATTACAGGCTGAGCCACCAAGCCCGGCTGCTGGTCTTTTCTTTAACTATTATTGTAAAGTTATAAAATATTATAAAGTTATAAGAGGTTTGAAAAAATCTTACATCATCAAACTGATTAAAATAGATTTTTATAAGTTTTTACAGGGGATTTCCAGCAAGATGGCGATGGGAGAGCTTGACCTGTGAGACCCTCCACGAAAGAGAGCACACATAAAGACTCTAGCTATCTCCTGGGGGGCTGCAGCTCACATTGTCAGCATCCTGCTCTGCACATGGAGCTTGGCCACTGCCACTGCTCAACCACTTACTTCAGTGGTCTCAGCCTGACTGCAGCCTTGGATGCCACAGTTGCAACCATCGCATTGCCCTGCCCATGACTGAGGTGACCCATGGCTCCAAACCATGAAGCCCCCCCAAGCACAATCTACTGAAATTGCCACTGCTGCTGCCACTGCCACGCCCTACCCCTTGCCTGACCCAGGCTTGTGGAGCTCCTTCCACACACTGTGAAACGACTGCCACCATCACTATCGTTCCTGCTCCCCCCTTTCCTGGGTGGCCTTTGACTTCTGCCCCACCAGGCTTGCATTGAATTTTAGTCTTCAGCTGCTGCAGAAAAAGATCATCTGGAGCAGTGAGATAGCACTACCTGCTGGGAATCCAAGGTAATGACATAAAAATGGGAATGATAGAAGCTCTTCCCCCTTGATAAATAGACAAGGCCAGATCTGAGTGGAAGATTGGCAGGGAACCCAGATCTGAACTCCCCTCCACAGCAGGTCAGTGGCAACTGACCCTATCTGTGGACAAATCTACCAGCCTCCAAAGACAGCTAGAAATCAGAGCTGAAAAGACATTGGACTTAATGGAAAAGTCTCAGAGTGTGCTTGGTTGGTTCTGTTAGTTTAATGACTTTATTCTATCCTTTTTTCTCTGTAAGCCCCATCTTTGTATAGAGGAATAGCACACCAAAAAGGAGGTTGGTTACCTTGTATATTAGCATCATGGTATGTTTTAGTTTTTTTGTATGGTTGTTGGTTAGTTTGTAGTTGTTGTTGTTTTTCTTTTTACTTGGTTTAGTCTTTGTGTCTCCATTCATTTGTTAGTTGGTACCCTTGTCTGTTTTTCCTCTTACTCCTCTTGCTTTCCACTCCCCTTTACCCCCCACTCCCTGCTCCATTATTTTCCCTTTTTTAACCTCATTTTGCTTTCAGGGAGTAAACCTACAACCTAACTGTATGGTCAGATTCCAAGGCAATGGGAAGTGGGTTCCAGATTATCCATACACCTGTCAGTGGATGCTGGGATCTGCAGATATATTTTGAATCACAGCTCTCCCTTAATTAAATCTTAAAACTGCAAAAAAACCACCCCCAACCTACAGACCAACTCCAGAATTGAACAAAGCAAGAGGAAATAAATTATGAAGAATAGGAGTTTGAACAAACAGAAGTAGAAGCAACCCCTCCACCCCTGAACAATAGAATTAAAGAAGATGGGGAAGTGGAGGGAAGGAAAAAGTAGGGAGGTAAAATCTGCACAAATGAAGAAAAACCAAAAGAAGAATATAGGTCTCACACAGACCCCTGGGAGGTCAGACACTGAGAAAACAGACTTTGGAACACAAACAATGAAGAGCCCCCAGAATGACTGGACACATGCAACAAACCCAGACATCGAGACATTAATAGAGAGAATAAAACAAATTAAGGAGAGACAAGAGGAAAACAGGAAGGAGTTGATAACAAAAATAACAGCAGTAAAGAATACTGTGATGCAAATAAATAACAAAGTAATAAGCATGGAAAGCAGAATTAGCCAAGCAGAAGAAAGAATCTCAGAGCTTGAAGATACAGAACTAACCCAAACTGTCAAAAACATAGAAAAGAAGCTTTAAAAGACAGAACAACACCTTCAAGAGATAAGTGATTACTTCAAGAGACCACACCTAAGAGTAATTGGCCTTTCTGAGACAGAAAGAGAGACAGAGACCACACTGGAACAAACATTTCATAAAATCATTTTTAAAAACTTCCCTCGCCTTTGGGAGGCTGAGGTGAGTGGATTGCCTGAGCCCGCGGGTTTGAGACCCGCCTGGGCAGCGAGAGCTCATCTCTACAATAAATCAAAAAATCAGCCGGGCGTGGCAGCGCATGCCTGCAATTCTGGCTACTCGGAAGGCGGAGGCGGAAGGATCACTGGAGCCCAGTAGGCGAGGCTGCGGTGGCCGGAAGCAGCCACTGCACTCCAGTCTGGGCAACAGAGTGAGACTCCAACTCAAAACAAAACAAAACAAAACAAAAAACTTCCCTCATCTCATCAGTGATGCAAAAATTCAAGCATAAGAGATTCAGAGAACCCCTGAAAGACAACAAATGAGATGACCAACTCCCAGATACATAATAATTCACCTAAACAAAGTAGATATAAAAGAAAAAATTCTATGGGCAGCAAGAGAAAATGTCAGTCTACCTACCAGGGAAGACCAATTAGAATAGTAGCAGAATTATCTACAGAAACCCTTCATGCTAGGAGAACTTGGCATCCAATCTTCAAAGTTCTCAAAGATAAACAATTTCAACAAAGAATAACCTACCCAGACAAGTTAAGCTTCATCACTGAGCCTCCAGACCACTTCTAGAAGAAATACTTAAAAGTATTAAACACAGAAGAAAAGGAGAAAAGAACAAGTGTTCTTCACAAGAGTACAGGGAAAAGATGGAAAACACACATGAATCAACCCCCAAACCAAAGGAAAGACAATAAATAAACAGGAACAACAACAACTCTATAAGAACCTCATGACAGGGAGAAATCACCACATTTTAATAATTAGCCTGAAAGTGAATGGCCTAAATACACCACTGAAAATACACAGTGGAATGGTGGACTGGTTAAGAAACCATGACTCCATTATTTGCTGCATCCAGGAGACTCATCTCTTTACAAGGGATGCACACAGTCTCAAAGTTAAAGGATGGAAAGTGAGTTTGCAGGCTAGTGGATCACAAAAGAAGGCAGGAGTTGCAATCTTAATATCAGACAAAATTACCTTTAAGTTATCAAGAATTTTTTTTTAATATGCAAAAGGACACCACTGTATAATGATAAAACTTTCAATCCATTAACAAAAAATATCCATCCTAAACATATATGCACCCAACACAGGACCACCAGCATTTACAAAACAACTACTTAATAAACTGAAAAAAGATATTGACTCTACCACTATTATAGCAGTGTTAGATACCCTGCTGACAGCTCTAGATAGATCATGAAGACAAAAAATCAACAAGGAGATACAGAACCTAAACCTGACACTTGATCAAATGGACTTAGTTGATGCCTACAGATTATTCCAACCAACAACCAAAGAGTATACTATCTACCCATCAACACATGAAACATACTCCAAGATTGATCACATTTTTGGACATAAATCAAGCATAAACAAATTCCACAAGGTTTAAATCTTGCCATCCACATTCTGAGACCACAGTGGAATAAAAATAAACATTAAAATCAACAACATTTCCTTAAAGCCCACAAAGAAATGGACACTAAACAGCATGATGCTGAACAATGACTGGATCAACACTGAAATCAAAGAAGAATTGAAGGATCCCTGGAAACAAATGAAAATGAAGAAACATCTTACCAAAACCTCTGGGATGCCATGAAATCACTTTTAAGAGGGGAATTTATGTCTCTACGAGCACACATCAAGAAAATGGATAGATCACAAGTGGAAAGTCTAACAAATCACCTAAAGGAGCTAGAAAAAGACCACCAAAACCCCCACTTTAGCAGAACAATCCAAATTACAAAAATAAGAGCCCAAATATGGGACATAGAGGGAAAAAAAATCATAGAAAACATCAACAAAGCAGAAAGTTGCTTCTGTGAAAGAATTAAGAAGATTTGGGCCCCTCAACAGAATGACCAAGATAAAGAGAGAAAAAGCACAAGTAAACACAATCAGAAATACAAAAGTTCAAATAATAACTGACCCTTAAGAAACACAAAAAATTATCAGAGATTACTATGTACACCTATATGGAAGCAGTCTTGAAAACCTAGATGAAATGGAGGACTGTCTGACATCACACAACCTCCCCAGGTTGTGTCTCCCAAGAAGACATGAGACACTAAATAGGCCCATAACAACCCAGGAAGTTGACTCTTTTATATGAAAACTACCTACAAAAAAAGCCCTGGACTGAATGACTTTCCAGGAGAATTCTAAAAATGTACAAGGAGGAGCTGATATCAATCCTATTGAAAGTATTTCTGGCAATTGAGAAAGATGGAATGCTCCCCAAATTATTTTATGAAGCTAACATTACACTGATACCCAAACCGGGTAAAGATCCAACAAAGAAAGAGAACTACAGTTCAATATCCCTTATGAGCATAGATGCAAAAATCCTCAACAAGATTCTAGCAAATCAGATTCAAAAACACATTTCAAATATCATCCACCCTGCCGAAGTAGGCTTCATCCCCAGGATGCAGGGCTGATTCAACATTCACAAAACCATAAATGTCATTAAATACATCAACAGATGTAAAAGCAAGAATCACATGATTATCTCATTAAATGCAAAAAAAAAAAAGCTTTTGATAAAATCCAGCATTGCTTCTTGATAAAACCCTCAAACATCTAGGTATAAAAGGAACATACCTTAAAATAGTAAGTGCTATCTCTAACAAACCCACAGCTAGCATATTACTAAATGGTCAGAAACTAGAATCATTTCCCCTGAAAACTGGAACACAACAAGTTTGTCCACTCTCACCCCTCTTGTTCAACAATTGTGTTGGAAGTTCTAGCTCAGGCAATTAGACAAGAAAAGGAGATCAGGGGTATCCAAGTAGGAAAAGAGGAAGTCAAGTTATCCCTCTTTGCTGATGATGTGACCCTATACCTTGAAAATCCAAGAGACTCTGTCAAAACCTCGCTTGCACTGATAAAGGACTTTAGGAAGGTCTCAGGGTACAAAATAAATGTACAGAAGACAGTTGCATTTCTCTACACCAAAAACAAGCAGGCAGAGACCCAAATAAAAAGCACAATCCCATTCACAATAGCCACCAAAAAAAATGAAATACCTTGACATCATCCTAACCAGAGAAGGGAAAGACTTTAACAATGAGAACTACAAAACACTGCTCAAAGAAATCCAAGAAGACACAAACCAATGGAAAAATATCCCTTACTCATGGATAGGAAAAATCAACATTGTTAAGTTGCCCATCCTACCAAAGGCAATCTACAGATTCAATGTAGTACCCAATAAATTACCAACATCATTCTTCTCAGACCTGGAAATGGAAATACAGAAATTTATATGGAAACATAAATGACCATGAATAGCCAAAACAATCCTTAGCAAGAGAAACAAAGCAGGAAGTATCATACTTCCAGACTTCAAACTTTACTATAAGGCTACAGTAATCAAAACAGCCTGGTATTGGTACAAGAACAGGCACATAGAGCAATGGAACAGGATAGAGATTTCAGAAGCAAAGCCTCAATTCCTCAACCAACTCTTCTTTGGCACAGCCTCCAATAACCACCACTGGGGAGAGGAGAACCTATTAAGTAAATGGTGCTGGGAAAACAGGCTGAACACATGCAGAAGATTGAAACATGGCCCCTACCTATCACCATACAAAAAATTAACTCTAAATGGATCAAAAATCTAAACATAAAACCTCAAACTATAAGTGCCTTAGAAAATGTCAGTAAACATTCTTATGGAAGTTGGAACTGGCAACCGATTCCTGATCAAAACCCAAAGTGCCCAGGCCATAAGAGAGAAGATAGACAAGTGGGACCTCATCAAATTAATGAGCTTTTGCAGTGCCAAAGAAACTATCAAGAGAGCAGAGAGACAGCCCACAGAATGGGAAAAAATGTTTGCCAACTGTATTTCTGACAAAGGCCTGACATCTAGGATCTACACACCGAACTCAAACACACCAAAACTCAAACACACTGAAACACACCGAAAGGAACTCAAACACACCGAAAGGAAAAAAAACAAACACCCCTTTAAAAAGTGGGCAAAGGACATGAATAGACACTTCTCAAAAGAAGATTACAGGTGACCAACAGACACATGAAAAAGTGCTCGGTCTCACACATCATTAGAGAAATGCAAATCCAAACCACATTGAGATACCACCTAACTCCTGTAAGAATGACCATCATTAATAAAACAAACAACAACAGATGCTGGCGAGGATGTGGAGAAAAAAGAAACACTTCTACACTGCTGGTGTGAATTCAGACTAGTACAACCTCTTTGGAAGACAGTGTGGTGATTTCTGAAAGAACTAGAAATTGACCTTCAATAAGACTCAGCAATTCCCCTATTGGGAATATACCCAGAGGAACTCAAATCATTCTTCAAAAAAGATACCCGCACATGTATGCTTGTTACAGCTCTATTCATAAAAGCAAACACATGGAATCAACCTTGTTGTCCATTGTAGCTGGACTGGATAAAACAAAAATGTGATACATATACACAATGGAATATTATGCATTCAAAAACAAGGGCAAATATATGGACTTTTCAGCAAATTGGATGGATTTGGTCGACCATACTCAGCGATTTATCACAGAAACAAAGAACTGAGTTCCATATGTTCTCATTCATAAGGTGACCTTGAACAATTATAATGCTATATAAGAAAGTGATTGGCATAGTGGAAAACTGTCAGGAGAGGGGGGTAGGAACTGGCTGTTGAGGGAAACTGGTAGAGGAGGAAGGGGCATACCTCATCAACAAGGGTACCTGCATGATCACTGTTGGTATACCTAACCCTGAATTGTACCCACATCTTTATAATAAGTAAATAATTTTTTAAATTTACTTTTAAATTTGCTTTAACATAAATAATATATTAATGCAAAGATAAAAATGCATTATCTCTTGTGAGTGAGATTTTTATGTAATTTTAAGAGTTAAGCATGTATTTTTAAATTTTTTAATTAAACTGCAAAAAACTAGGAGAGGGAGATTCAATTGGCCTTATGCCATGTATTATTTGGTCTTATTGTTTAAGAAAATGAGTTTCCTTTATCAATGATTTAACAGTGAATACAAATTTTTTCTTTTAAAAATCTTTCAATTATCATTTGGTTAAATAAACAGTTATTTTACAGTGACCAGTGATCCTATGTTGTGCTGTCTTTTTTAGAATTTTGGTACTTGATAAATTTTCTAAAATTAAATTTTCAAGTTCAAAACTCACTTTACTTACCTCATTACTCTTTAGATATTAAGTTTCTGGAAGTTCAAAAGAGACAAATTTTGTTTGGAATGTTAAAATAATATAGGAAGCATTATCAAATGGAGAAATATTTTTAACTTTTGTGTATATGTAAGTATGTATTCTAAAATGTTATGACATCTAATAAATCTTAGTTGTGTCTTTCACCAAATTTAAGACTTTTCACTCACAAATATTGTTTCACTTCATTATTTTTCAGAAGGCACTTTTATTGTCAGTTATAATATTGACGTGCTCTTCAGTGCTGGTTTCTGATAACTGAAGATTCTTCTATTGGACAAGAAAAAACAAAAACACATATAATATTCTTCTAAGCCAGTTTATGAAGATTGTTAGTCCAATGAGGAGCAGAATAACTGTTAACTACATGGACTAATCTAATAGAAGTCTAAAATACATTTATGAGATTTTTGTTGGAAATATTGCTGATGTTCTTTCTGTGTCAAGTAACATTTTTCTTTTGAGTCATTTACAATTCTTAACAAATGAGAAAATTGCACTCAGGAGCAAAATTTGAAGGAAATTTTTTCTCTTTACCTGATTTCTCCAAAATTTGGAAACTATTTTTGAGTTTTGACTTATTGAAATAAGTTATTTATTTAAGTACAGTAAAATATGTAACAAGATATTGTTAGTGATATTGGTTATTTTTACCAAAGCTTTAACTAAAACTGCATTTCAGATATTAGGGAAACAGCTAGTGAAATACATAAAATAACTGCAATAACTTGCTTGACATAAGTAACTCTGTCTTGCTAAGGTTTTCCATCTTAACTGCCCACTTGACCTAGAAATGAACCCCCATTGTGTACATGTAATTTCTGTAATGTTCTCATTTCCATAGACCCACAGCTGTGTTCCCTTGAGCTGATCACGTTGATCATTTCTGTTGACTTTTTGCAGGACTTCCTAGCCACAAGATCCATGTAATTGTATGCCTTGTTAACTAAAATCCAAGAGATTATTCCCTATGTTTTTAGTTCTTTGTACCCTCAACACCTACTATGTAGACCACTGGCAGTTTTTACCTTTATAAGCTTCTTGCTGGTTTAGTTCAGGCATCAAGAATTTTTCTGGTGTGAGCCTGCATTAATAAAGGACTCATAATTAATTAGACTCAGCGTGCTGGCCTGTCTCTTTCTGCAACTCAGTCATAACATTAGCAGATAACCTTTAGGAACTGAGATTTAGAACTATAAAGAGTCAATAAAAACTGGAAAGACTGCTCTTGTACCCTGTCAGCTTCTTTACAAGACACCTGAACCATGATAAATAAAGAAGGTTGCTCCCTGGAAGGCCCAGGAACCCCAAGGTACTATAAGACATTGAGAAGGGAATTCACCAAATTTATACTGGTTTATGCAGGCTAAGATAAATTTTTGTCCATCCTCAGGTGGCTGTTAAAGTTTTAATCTGATATTTTATATAAAATAATTTCATTGAAGTCATTCTGAAAAGAAATAATTAACAAATAGTTATTCTTGCTGCAGTTTGTGCAAATAACCAAGCCAAATATAATTAAACTGAAACTTTTTTGTGAATACATTGGTCCTACTTTGATTTATTTTTGGTAAAATTGAAAACAAGGAAAAAAGTTTCAAAATAAACTATAGTACACCTAATATTATTTTATCTTGTTCACAGTTTTTTACTTTTTTTGCTTTTTAATTTTAAAGATGTGAAGTACAGTTCAGGGTTAGGTATATATCTTGTCATCATACAGGTATAGTTAGGGTCTCCCATTGGTTCTAACTTTATCTGTTTTAGGATTATATACCTTATTAGTGTTATATGCCCCCCTCCCCTGGCAGTGACATGCTACCACCAATACCTTTTATGCAGCTTTATAATAAATGTTCAGGGTCCATTTATGAGTAAGGACATGTGCTACTCAGTTTTTTGTTTCTGTGATAGATCACTTCACTGAGTATGATGGACTCTAAATCCATTTAAGATTTATTTTATTTTTATTTTTTGAGTTGGAGTCCCACTCTGTCACCCAGACTGGAGTGCAGTGGCCACTCCTGGCCACCGCAGCCTTGATCTGCTGGGCTCCGGTGATCCTTCCACCTCAGCCTTCCAAGTAACTGGAATTACAGGTGTGTGCTACCATGCCTGGCTAACTTTTTGATTTATTGTAGAGATGAGGTCTCGCCAAGTTGCCCAGGTGGGTCTTGAACCCGCAGGCTCAGGCAATCCACTCACCTCAGACTCCTAAAGCACGGGATTACAGGTTGAGCCACTGAGTCCATCTAAATCCATTTAAGTTGTTGCAAAGTCAATAAATTTTAGACTTATTATTTTCAAAAATTTAGACTAAATTCTGAATTCTTTCCTGGCTACCAGTCTCCAAACTAATTTTTTTAAGTTTTTATTTCATTTTATGGACTTAGATTCAAGGAAATTGCTACTACCCCCTTCCTGAGACCCTACAAGCTGAAGCTTATAAATCCATATAAGTTGCTGCTAAATCAATAAATTTTAGACATTATTTTCAAAAATTTAGACTGAATTCTGAACTCTTTCCTGGCTACCAGTCTCCAAACTAATTTTTAAATTTTTATTTCATTTTTGGACTTAGATTCAATGAAATTGCTACTACCCACTTCCTAGAGACCCTACAAGCTGAAGACTATACTTTGAGATATGGTGTTAAAAACTATCAGATTTCCATTGCCTTCTTATCCTGCTTCTTGAATCAAAGAAGCTTTGAATTTTAACATCTGGATATCTCAGTTGTCTGTCCTTCAGTGTAGACTCTTAAAGAAACCAGATTATTGATTGTTCCAGACATTATCTTTGTTTTTCTACTGTCTCTAACTAAGCATCTGTTTGCCTGAATTATCTACAAAGGTTTAGCCCATCTAAAATGCCACTTTTCAAAATGAGACATGCTGTGTTATGGGATTGGCCCATGTGTAAACTGTTCCCATTCAGTGTTTAACTTGATTTATCTCTTCTGCAGCCATCAACCCAACTTTTAATATCTGAAGCCCCAAGGGAAGTTTCAGGCATGAGAAATAAAGGAATTCAAGGAAATTCACTCTAAAATACGATGATGCCTGTAAGGAATTTTCATTATTGAAGTTATTTACTGACTGATTCTATTAATATTTTTTTGAACATTATGTCATCATCATTATACATCTCTTGTAAATGCTATGCCAGATTCAGGAAAAGATAAGTACACAATCACATGCCAGGAACATGGTACCTCACAAATTTTATATCTATCTATCTATCTATCTACCTATCTATCTATCTATCTATCATCTATGTTTTTTTTAACTGAATCTAAATGTGTTTGTCTCTTGCACCTTAAACACTTGGCTATAAAATTAGATCAAACCATGTCTTTCTACTATGGCCTAACATTATTGATATTGAAACTATTGTCACAAATAGCCGATTCTAGCACATTTCTAGTACCATAAGACTTTCTACTATTTGTAGGTATACAGTTGCATCCAATGGAATCATTTTTGGCCAAGAAGAGAGATATGGAATGTTTTTCTCCCCATCTCTGTCCAAAATTCTAAGGGTTTGGAAAGTCATGTCCTACAAATACTCATCAGACAAGTTTTTATGACCCATATAATGAGTCTTGCTGTCCAACCTTACTTTGGCAAAAACATTGCACAATAAATTTTTTAAAGAAAATAAAAATATTGTATGATCCTTCAAAGCAATTCCCTTAGGGACTTTAGGTACCTTTTAAGACACCACTTATTCTTTTCCAAGTCTGACACCTATAAGTCTTTATGTAAATATCAAAGAAACTTGATTCTCTCATCATTCCCCAAGTTATCTCTTTATCTTCTTCACAGCAGCATTTTCCTTACTGACTTTAAAATTTGCATTACAGAAAATATTTGAATCTACCTATCACCTCTGTGTTTCTGCTTGGAGATGATCTAACTTCCCAGGCCAAATAAGTGTAAATATCAAAAGTATTGATTTATTGCTTCTTGGACTTCTGTCTTCTTTGAATATATATAACCAAGCTGCAATTAACGACCTTGGGTTCAAGTTCTCTGGACTCCTTGAGAGAGTGTCATGGGCCTATGCCACTGAAATTTGACTCAGAATAAGTCATCATAAGTATTTTATAGTTTGACATAATTCAACAAGAGTTATTTTTCTAGATATATTTAATAGCCATTGGTGAGGGGAAGAAAGTTTGGTCCAAAAGACAAGTCCAGATCCTAAAGAGAATCACCATTGCTTTATGGCTTTGGTGATAGCTAAGTGCTCAGGATTATATACTTTTTTTGCATTTTCTCTATTCAATAACTAACTTCAGAGTGGTTTGCTCACACTATGCTGTTGTCTCACTCCAAGAAATTGCCCCAATGCTCATTTAAAAGTTCATTAGTGGAGAGGGAAAATATGGCAGAAGAGCCTGTTGGACTATGTAAATTTCAGGATAAGTTAGATTATGGAAAATTTTGTGAATGTTTTGGTGAGCATGTGGTCATGTGAGTGGTTGTCTGAGTGGGTACATGGGAGCACATAACCAGGGCTCTCCTGGTGAAGCAGCAGGTGCTGCAGCTGTTCTGCTGGAACCCTAGTGCTTGCTGGAATGCAGAAGTCAAGGGCCAATTTTAGTTATTTTTATTTTTATTTCTGAGTTGGAGTCTCATTCCGTTGCCCAGGCTGGAGTGCAGTGGCATACTCATGGCCATCCCAACATTGACCTACTGGCTCTGGTGATCCTTCCACCTCAGTCTTCCAAGTAGCTGGAACTACAGGCATGCACAACCATGTCTGACAATTTCTTTTTTTTTACTTTAAAAGTTTATTTTAAAATTGTGGGGTACATTTCAGGGTTAGGTATACAAATATTCACTGTGCAGGTCCCCTTGTTGATGTGGGTTGCCCCACACTCCCAGGCAGATTTCCATTACTGTCAGTCCCACTTCCCAGCCCCCTACTCTTCAGAGCTTCCCACTACAATCAATCCTTTTCTTAGAGTATTGCAGTAGTAATTCAAGGTCCACCTATGAGTGAGAACATGTGATACTCAGTCCTTTGTTTTTGTGAAAGATCACTCAGTATTATAGACTCTAATTCCATCCAGGTTGCTGTTAAGTTCATGATTTTGTTCTTATGGTTGCATAAAATTCCATTGTGTACATATACCACATTTTTTTATCCAGTTCTCTTTTGATAGGCAGCTTGGTTGGTTCCATGTTCTTGCTCTTGTGAACAATGCTGTGATAAACATCCATGCTCAGGTATCTTTATTATAGAATGATTTGAGTTCTTTTAGGTATATTCCCAGTAGGGGGATTGCTGGGTCATATAGAAGGTCAATTTTTAGAAATTTTAGGTATAGTCACACTGTTTTCCAAAGAAGCTATGGTATTTGCTCTTCTACCCACAATGTAGAATTGTTCCCTGTTCCCTTTTCACCACATCCTCTCCAGCATCTGTTATTTTTTGAGTTATTGATGGTGGTCATTCTGACAGGAGTTAAATGGTATCACAGTGTAGTTTTAATTTGCATCTCCTTGATGATTAGTGAGGGTAAACATTTTTTTCATGTATCTGTTGTACAGGGGCCCGCCTCACAAGGGTCATGAGATTTCCTGAAGGAGAGACGGATAGGCGAAGGATGAAGATAATATACTCGGACACCTGCTTCCTGAATAGATGACAATTTAATGTTAATTAACACAGAGCTTTTATAACATTTGTAAAGGGGCAAAACAAAGAAAATTCCTTCACGTACATATCTTCTAAAATTTATCATCTAGTGGTCTTAGCAGCAAACAACCCAAAATTCCCATAAACATTCAGACAACAAGTCTTATTCATAAAGCCAACAATGATACTTTCAGTCCAATGTCCCAAATTACAGTCGTTGAAATGTCTCAAGAAAGTTGCTAAGTGTTCATTTCTTCATGTGTCAGGAATTTTCCCATCTTAGGCTTTTATGTCCTTCAGAGCGTTGTGATCGCCTCCCTTGCCCAGATGTCCTTGTTACTTTTATCTTGCAGTGCTTGTTTCTAAATAGAACTCAAAAGAAGCTTTTAGTAATGTTTCCCAGGCCCCTCAAGGTTGCTTTCTGTTTTTGCTGATCTGTCATAAAAGTGTCTTATTATTATATTATGAGTTCAGTGAAAACCCACTCTATAAATGTTAACTTAGAGTTTTAACTATTGAATTAAGTAAAAACCTTAAAGATAATCTTTATCCTAAGTCAGTGAAAACAGTGCTATAAATCACCTACATAACTCCTATATGTGTTAGAACTTATAATGAATTCATAATGAACTTACTATAAACTTGTGCTTTTTTTAAAAAAAAAAAACCTTATGTCTAAACACTAAACTACATAATTCTAAATCAAATAAGGAGTGAATATATTTATATCATTTTTTACTCCAGCAATATCTAGTAACTTATAACCAAGTGAAAGAAAGCATTCTTGATGTGCTTCAGAATTTACCCCTTGCATATGTTAGAAAAGGCCAAACAGCATAGTGGGAAATGGAAAAATAAACCATGACATTTCCAGGTTAGCTGTGAGTACTTCACATTAACATGCCATTTTCTTCTTCCACAACTGCACAGAATTCTTTGGCGGTACCAAAGAGCAAAGGTGGAAGACAGAAGGGCCTCAGCTTCCCGAGCTCGCCCTGCAGCACGGGGTCTTTGGTCCATCAGGACCCTGTCAATCAGGTGGGCCTCCAAGGCTGGCTCCCAACACTGTTGACTTTTGTATGTCTTCTTTTGAGGACTATCTATTCATATATTTTGCCCACTTTGTAATGGAGCTGTTTGTTTTGTTCTTTTTAGCACATTTGAGTTCCTTGTAGATCCTAGATGATAGGCCTTTGGCAGACATGAAGCAGACAAATGTATTTTCCCAGTCTGTGGCCTGTTTCCCTTCTCTATTGATGGGATCTTTGGCCTTGCAGAAGCTTGTCAGTTTAAAGAGGTCTTACTTGTCTATGTAATCTCTTATGGCCTGGGCACTTCAGGTTTTGCTCAGGAATTGGTTGCCAGTTCCAATTTCCATAAGAGTGTCTCCTGCATTATCTAAGGTTCTTGTAGTTTGAGGTTTTATGTTTAGGTCTCTGATCCATTTAGAGTTGATTTTTGTGTATGGGGATAGATAGGGGTCCTGTTTCACTTCTTTACATGTGGTAAGTCAGTTTTCCAGGCACCATTTACTGATTAGGTACTCATCTACCTAGTAATTTGTGGTGGAGACTGTTGAAGATGAGTTGGTTGAGAAATTGAGGTTTTACTTTTGAAATCTCAATTCTATTCCATTGGTCTATATACCTGTTCTTATACCAGTACCAGACTGTTTTGATTATTGTAGCTTTATAACAAAGTCTAAAGTCTGGGAGATTGACGCCTCCTGCTTTTTAATTTTTTTCTTTTTCTGAGGATTATTTTGACTATTCTTGGTTGTTTATGTTTCTATATAAATTCTTGTATTGTTTCTACTTCTGAGAACAATGTTGCTGGTAATTTCAGGAGTGTTATGTTAAATCTGTAGATTGTCTTAGGTAGAATGGACATTTTAACAGTGTTGATTATTCCAATCCAAGAGCATGGAATATTTTTCCACTCGTTTGTGTTATCTTTGATATCTTTAAGAAGTGTTTTGTAGTTTTCATAGTAAAGTTCCTTACTGTCTCTGGTTAGGAAGATGCCAAAGTATTGCATTTTTGTGTGGTTATTGTGAATGGAATTATGCTTTTAATTTGAGTTTCTGTTTATCATTTGTGCATAGAAATATGATTGTCTTTTGCACATTCATTTTATACCCTGAGACTTTGCCAAAGTCCTTTATCAGAGCAAGGAGGTTTTTTGAACAATTCTCCTGCATTTTCAAGGTACACAAACATGTCATCTGGAAAGAGAGATAGTTTGACTTTCTCTTTTCCTATTTGGATACCTTTGGTTGCCTTCTCTTCTCTGATTGCTCTAGTACTCCTTGTCTTGTTCCAGTTTTCAAGGGAAATGGTTCCAATTTCTGTTTGTTTAGCAGTATGCTGGTTGTGGGTTTCTCATAGATGGCTCTTACAATTTTGAAGTATGTTCCACCTATCCCTATATGTTCAAGGGTTTTTATCAAGAAAGATTGCTAGATTTTACCAAAAGCTCTTTCTGCATCTAATGATAAAATCATGTGGTTTTTGTTTTTACATCTGTTGATATTTTTAATTCCATTTATAGTCATATGAATGTTGTACCAGACTTGCATCCTGGGAATGAAGCCTACTTGGTCATGGTGGATGATTTTTGAGATGTGTTGTTGAATCCAGTTTGCTAGAATCTCACTGAACATTTTAGTATGTATGTTCATCAAAGATATTAGCCTGTAGTTCTCTTTTTTTGCTGTGTCTTTACCTGACTTCGATATCAATGTGATGTTAGCTTCATAAAATGATTTGGGGAGAGTTCCATCTTTCTCAATCACTTGGATTACTTTCAATAGGATTGGTGTCAGTTCCTCCATGTATGTTTTGTAGTATTCTGTTGGAAAGTCATCTGGTTCAGGCCTATTTTTTTTTTTCCTTAGGTAGTTTTCCTATGACATAGTCAATTCTCTTGATTGTTATTAGTCTGTTCAGGGCCTCAATTTCTTCTTGTTTCAACCTAGGGAGGTTGTGTCATATCAAAAAGTTCTCCATTTCCTTTTGGTTTTCAAGTTTGTTTTCATACAAGTGTAAACTGTATCTCTGATAATCTTTTGTATTTCTTCAGGGTCAGATGTGTCTTCATCATTTTGTGTTTCTGATTGTGTTTATTTGGGCTTTTTCTCTTTTTCTTGGTCAGTCTAGCTAGGGGACCATCAATCTTGTTTATCCTTTCAAAGAACTAGCTTTTTGTTTTGTTGATTTTTTGTATTATCTTTTTGTCTCCTATGTCCTGAATTTGGGATTTTATTTTGGTGATTTGGATTCTTCTGTTGTAGTTAGGGCATTGATGTACTTGCTTTTCCAGCTTCCTTAGGCAATTTGTTAAGCTGTTAACTTGTGATCTATGCATTTTCTTCATATGTGTTGGTAGAAATATGAATTTCTCTCTTACTACTGCTTTTACGGCACCCCAGAAATTTGCTAAGATGTTTCTTCATTTTTATTTGTTTCCAAGTATCTTTTAATCTCTCTTTTGATTTTCATGTTGTCCCAGGAGTTGCATATCATCAT
The DNA here is from genome assembly GCA_027257055.1 of Cephalopachus bancanus. Lineage (NCBI taxonomy): Eukaryota > Metazoa > Chordata > Mammalia > Primates > Tarsiidae > Cephalopachus > Cephalopachus bancanus. The sequence goes on along the minus strand of JAPVLO010000982.1, from coordinate 179,763 downwards.
GCTATTTAGTGTTGATGTCTTAGTGGGTTTTGGGAGAATTTTGTTGGCATTGGTACTTATTTTTATTCCACGGTAATCTGAGAAGGTGAATGGCAAAATTTCAATTTTTTATTTTTTATTTTTTGAGTTGGAGCCTCACTCTGTCGCCCAGACTGGAGTGCAGTGGCTGCTCCCGGCCACTGCAGCCTCACCTGCTGGGCTCCAGCGATCCTTCCACCTCAGCCTTCCGAGTAGCCGGAATTACAGGCACGCGCTACCACGCCCGGCTGATTTTTTTATTTATTGTAGAGATGAGGTCTTGTTGCCCAGGCAGGTCTCGAACCTGCGGGCTCAGGCAATCCACTCAACTAAGCCTCCCAAAGGCACAGGATTACAGGCTGAGCCACAGAGCCCAGCGCTAAGCTTCTCAAGAAATGGCCTAGAAGGAGCCTCTACTCAATGTCTTTCAAGGTTGCAATCAAAATGTTGGCAAGGCTTGATTCTCATTTAATGTCTGTTCTAGGAAAGGATCTACTTGTAGGCTCACTCAGGATATAGGCAGAATTCAACTCCTTATAGTTGTTTGGTCCTTGTCTCTTGCTGGATGTTGACTAGGAGTGAGGTGTCTCCTAAAGTCACCTGCAGTTTTGGAAGATGATGGCAGTTTATTGTCAGATGAACTCTTCTTACGTAGCTACTCATTTCATCAGTTCCAAGAAGTGCTAGCAAACAATGCCCTACTTAGTATAACAAAATTATGCAAGTGACACCCCATAAACTTTGCTATATTGTATGGTTAGGAGCACATTATTGCTTCCATGCACTCTCAAGGAGAGGGCAATATAAATTCAGTCAGTGCCCATTGGGACAACCAGAAGATGCCCTCAACTTACTGCCACTTGCCCACAGCCTTGTCTATATAAGAATCTCCTTTCTCTATTTCTGTACCATCAGAATATATCTATGAACCTTCTCAGTTCAAATCATTTTTCTTCCGGGAATATCTGTCATCTGAACCATGTGCCTGTACTTTGACTCTATTTTAGAAGCAGTACTAATTCTCTCAGTCCCAGCCATGAGTGAGATGGCTAAGTCTGCATTAGGAAGGACTAAGTCAATGTTCATAGAACACTGTAAGTTTATTCTCATGCTTGGTGTGCTTGGAAACTGTTATTATGGGGGATGTTGGGAGCCAACCTTGGAGGCCCACCTGATTGACAGGGCCCTGGTGGGCCAAAGACCCTGGGCCACAGGGCAAGCCCAGGAAGCTGAGGCCCTTTTGTCTTCCACCTTTACTGTTGGTGCAGCCAAAGAATTCTGTGCAGTTGTGGAAGAAGAAAATGGCATGTTTATGTGAAGTACTCACAGCTAACCTGGAAATGTCATAGTTCATTTTTCCATTTCCCACTTTGCCGTTTGGCCTTTTCTAGTTTATGCAATGGCTAAACTCTGAAGCACCTCAAGAATGCTTTCTTTCACTTGGTTATAAGTTACTAGATATTGCTGGAGTAAAAAAATGATATAAGTATATTCACTCCTTATTTGATTTAAAATTATGTAGTTTAGTGTTTAGACATAAGGTATTTTAGAAACACAAGTTTATAGTAAGTTTATTATGAATTCATTATAAATTCTAACTCTTATCTGGGAGTTATGTGGGTCATTTATAACATGGTTTTCACAGATTTAGGATGAAGATTAATCGATAAGGTTTTTACTTAATTCATAGCTAAAATTCTAAGTTAACATTCATACAGTGGGTTTTCACTGAATTCCTAATATACTAATTGAGTACTTTTATGATAAATTAACTAAAGACAGAAAGCAACCTTGGGGGCCTGGGAAACATCACTAAAAGCTTCTTTTGAGCTTTCTTTGGAAATAAACACTGCAGGATAAGAGAAAATTAATGAAGACACCTGGACAAGTAAGGTGATTATGAAGGTTTGAAGGTCATAGAAGCCCCAGAGAGAAAACTCCTGATACTTGGAGAAATGTGCACTTGGAAACTTTCTTGAAACATTTCAAGGGCTGTAATTTGGGATTTTGGACTAAAACTATCATTTTTGGCTTTATGAAAAAATCTTATTGACTGAAAGGAGATAGTGTTTTTGGCTTGTTTGTTGCTTCTAAGACTGCTAGATGGTGGAAACTGTTAAAGGCTTTGTACATGAAGGAATTCTCTTTGTCTTGCCCCTTTATGAATGGTATAAAAGCTTTCTGTTAACTAATAAAGAATGTCATCTAATAAAGAGGCCTGCAGGCAGGTGTCCAAGTATATATTATTTCATCATAAGTTCCTTCTTTCACCTATCCCATCTCTCCTTCAGGAAATCCCACATCTGGCTGGAGCAGGACCCCCACAAATGGTGCCCAACATGGGAGCTTGAAGGTAATCTTTTCTTTTTCTTTTCAGGATGGATAGGACCTCACCTGGGGTGCTGCAGGCCCCCCGTAGGGATAAGCAGGGAAAGGATAGGTGAGAAGTGCTAGAGCCATGATAAAATCATGGGCTAGAGAGTCTAAAAAAAGAAAACTGTTCATCAGTATTCTAATAGATACATTATCAAAAAGAGGAATTAAAGTTTCCTCTACACTATTGTCTTGTTTCCTCCATTTTGTCCAAGAACAGTACCTCTGGTTCCCTGAAGAAGGCACCATTAATTTAACAACATGGACAAAGAGTGGGAGGAATTAAAGCTCTATTACACTCTCCATAGTCTGGAGCAAGTGCCTGTAAATGCTTTTGCATTGTGGAATATAATTAGAGATGTTTTAAATCCACAACAAGAGGTTAATAAAATGCCCATTAAAGTAAAGGAGGAACCAGGTGAAAGAACTCCCCTATTAACCCCTGTTCCTTCCCAGGCAATATTAGTCATTGCTCCTGTTGATGATGATCCTCCACCCCCTGAGGATAAGGAAAATTTAGAAAAAGAAGCAGCTAGGTATTATTAAGAAAAATATTCAGATAACTTAAATTTGCCCCTTGGTGCCAAAAGACCTCCAGCAAGCAATGCCGGGGGGGGGGGGAGAGGGATTGTAATTTGTGACCATCTTGATTTGAGAGAAAAAAATTGTTTTTCTATACTAATTCTTGTTATATAAAAGGGCTGTTTCCTTATATTGAAAGACCCACCATTCCTGTTAATAAGATAACTATTCTTAATTTACTTGTTCAATTACAGCAATTAAGAATTGTTAAAAACCAACCGTCTTTTATAGGTCATATTAAATCTCATTCAGGACTCCCTGGATTTCTATATCAAGGTAATCAATTAGCAAATGTCTTGACAGAATTAGCCATGTGCCTCTCCCTTGAAGATTCTTTAGTCAATCAAGCTCAGCAAACCCATAAAATTCACCACCAAAACGCTGCAGCTTTAAGATACCAGTTTCACATTCCAAGGGAGACAGCCTATTAACCCTTTACCCTCTGAAGTTCTGCTTTTCACAATTGCATATTCCAAAACAATTAAAAACTGATAATGCTCCTGCTTATACATCCAAAGCCTTTCGATAGTTTTGTGCCCAATTTGGCATTTCTCATTCCACAAAAATTTCTTATAACTCTCAGGGTCAGGCCATCGTTGAAAAAGCCCATCAACTGCTAAAAAATCAAATAGTTAAATTGCAGGAAGGGAGTTTAAGTATAGCTCTCCCCATCATATTGCAAATAATGCCATCAGAGAAACTTAAGGCAGCAAAAGAGTTGGTGCAACAGCAACTAAAGGCTGGACATATAAAACCTTTAAGCAGCTCTTGGAATATTCCTATATTGTCATAAAGAAAAAAATCAGGTAAGTGGAGACTTTCATTAGTTATTTGTTTGTTTTAAAGTTCTCCTTTGAAAAATAAATTGCAAGCGTTCAGAGCAAATTTTGGGTTTTCCAAAACATAAACAAAATAAAAAAGGTTTTCAAAAACCAGATAAAACCCAGCAATGTTTCTAAGTCGCCTCTCTGAGACATTGCAGCAATTTTCTAATATCAATTTAAATTCTCTGGAGGGACAAACTCTTTTGGTTATGTATTTTACCTCCTATTCAGCTCTGAACATTAGGTGCAAACTCCAAAAATGAAACAGGTGCCCACAAACCCCTTAATTAAAGCTATTAAACATGGACTTTAAAAACTTTAACAACTGGGAGAAGAAAAAAATGCAAGACCACAAACATAAGTGGGAAGCCTTTCAGCTTTTGTTTACCACTTTAGCAAGAGCTGCATGCTCAGCTCTACTTGAATTTTCCAATCCATTCCTTCCTTCACCCCTTTTGGTTGTGGGGGTGTAGGGCATTATATCCAGGCCCCCCACTACACCATTGCTTCCATGTGTTCTGGGAGATGGAATGTTTCAGCGCTCCTTCCTTGTGCTGTGTTCAGCTCCATTGTTGGAAAGGGACATTGTGAACAGGATTGAAGCTTGTGTTTTTCTTTGCTCTCATCATTGTGCTTTTCTGGGTGCCTTTTATTTAGCTTTGGATTTCCCTGGTGGTCTGCATTGGATCCTATCTAAGCCCTTCCACTGCATATAAACTTATTGCTTTAGTTAAAGCTCTGAGGTCAAGAAAAGCATAAAAAAGATGTTTGGTGTAAGGTATGTTTTTAGTAAGAAAGAATAAAGGAAAGAGAAATAATTGTATAGAAAAAAATTTTATGTGGTACATTATTCTACGGTGAATGGCTGGTTGTTCGAAGGGAAAAAAAGGAAGGGGAAAGAAAGAGAAAAAAGGGCATAAAACAAAAATAGAAGGTTCAAGCATTTAGAAAATGGCTTAAGTATGTCAAACATGGTACGTGAAAGTCAGGAAGCTTTTTGGCTATAAGCCTGTTTTAATTGTAATACCTTATACTGCTCCTCAAATAACTTGACTTTGTAAAACGTGCCCTGTGTGGCAGTTAGCTGTGGCCCACTTTACTGGGCAAGTGGACCCCACTATCTTCCTTCTTCACTTCTCACTTTTGCAAAAAGTCATTTTTATCTTTCTTCAGGTTACCAGTGCTCAACTTCTACCAAATGCTAACTTGGTTTTTACAGACAGCTCCTCTTCTGAAACAACGGTTACTTTTATTAATGGTGTTACTTCTTGCTTTCAAACAGATTATAATTCTACTCAACGAATTAAGCTGTTTTCAGCTTGTCAGGTCTTTACCAAAAATTTTAATCTTGACACTAACGTTACGATACAGGTGTACCGCGTCATTTAAAAACTGCTAGTCTTCATGCTGTCTCTTCCTCCTCTCCTGCTAACATAATTATTCTTTTATAAACCATTCAATTACATATTTGTGCTAGTATAAAACCTGTTTATGCTACTCATTATTCATGCTCGTTCTGCCATTCTTTGGTCCATTATCCAAAGGCAATGCTCTTGCTAATGAGGCTACATAATTTTTTACTTTCCCTTTAGTAGCAGCTAATGCTTCCCATGCCCTTCAGCATCAGAATGCCCAAAGTTTACTTGACCTGTTTGGGTTCCGGACCGCCTCATTAGAAATGTTTGGCTTCCCAACCCCACCACAGTTCAACTCCCAAAAGCAGGAACAAAACCACCTGAGCTCGAATGACAATGAGGAAGAAAAAACTCTCATTCCTCAACTGAAACATCCTGCTCTGGAGGGGCCACTGCAACTGCGTTCTGCTGCATGAAACTGCAAACCACCAACCTGGGGACAGCTGAAGGTGCTGATGCAGAGGACTTGGCTCAGTCTCAAAATATTTATCTTACTTCTTCTACTGTTTTTGTTGCTACGCTGGCTATTATAGCATGCCAGGTGTGTTATATTTATTCAAAAAAATCTTATTAGACTTATATCCCAAACTCTCCAGTGTTCCAGTCTGCTACATGGCATACTAAGATTATTACTATTTTTACTCGTCCTTCCTCTTTATTAAAATGTCCCACTCTTTTTTCATCATGGGTCAAAACTGTTATTGATCATAATTTTTCCTTTTCAGTTTGTTCTAGTTCTCCTCCAATATGTTTTAGTTTACTTAAAAATTCAAACTAATAGCATAAATTGTAAACTAACTAATTGTCTTACTTTCTTTAATTCATATAAAGGATTTATTATTCTCCACCAACCTCCTTATTTGATGGTTCCTGTAAATCTTCCATCTTTTTGGTATGATGAATATAGTTTATTAACACTGTATGAGGTGAATTCATTGTTGTCAAGGCCAAAAAGTTTTATAGCAACTTCAATTTTAGGAATTACAACTTTAATGTCCATTGCTACATCAGTTTCGGTGTCAGCCATAACTTTAGCTAAAGAAATCCATACTGCTACATTCACAGATCAGCTATCCAAAAATGTCTCATTAGCTTTAGCTGCTCAAGAAATTATTGACCAAAAATTAGAAAGTAAAGTCAATGCATTAGAAGAGGCCATTTTGATTATAGGACAAGAACCTGTAACCTTGAAAATTAAATTGGCCTTGTGATGTCATTCAGAGTTTAAATGGATTTGTGTCACACCTCTCCAAGTGAACAACACTATTCATACCTGGGATAGGATTAAAAATCATATCTCTGGAATTTGGAACCTTTCCAACATAAGCTTGGAACTTTTCAAACTTCATCAGGAAGTACAAGACATTAGTTCTGCTGAAAAACAATTTGAGTCCACTCAATTGGCTCAGTCAATCTTTAACAATTTTTCTTCATTTATTAATCAAAAAATATTATTGTGTATATTAATAAATGTGGGAATTTATGGAGGAATAATTTGGTTGTTATTATGCTTACTTCCAGTAATCTTCAAATTATTGAAAAACAACATCTCTCAACTAAGCACAGAATTTAATGGCTTCATATTAGAACACAAAAAAGGGGGGGAGATGTTGGGAGCCAGCATTGGAGGTCCACCTGATTGACAGGGTCCTGGTGGGCCAAAGACCCGGGCTACAGGGTGAGCCCGGGAAGCTGAGGCCCTTCTGTCTTCCACCTTTACTGTTGGTGCAGCCAAAGAATTCTGTGCAGTTGTGGAAGAAGAAAATGGCATGTTTATGTGAAGTACTCACAGCTAACCTGGGAATGTCATAGTTCATTTTTCCATTTCCCACTATGCCGTTTGGCCTTTACTAACATATGCAAGGGTTAAAGTCTGAAGCACATTAAGAATGCTTTCTTTCACTTGGTTATAAGTTACTAGATATTGCTGGAGTAAAAAATGATATAAGTATATTCACTCATTTGATTTAGAATTATGTAGTTTAGTGTTTAGACATAAGGTATTTTAGAAGCACAAGTTTATAGTAAGTTTATTATGAATTCATTATAAGTTCTAACACTTATCTAGGAGTTATGTGGGTCATTTATAACATGGTTTTCACAGATTTAGGATGAAGATTAATTGTTAAGTTTTTACTTAATTCAATAGTTGAAATTCTAAGTTAACATTTAGAGAGTGGGTTTTCACTGAATTCATAATATACTAATTGAGTACTTTTATGATAAATTAACTAAAGACAGAAAGCAACCTTGGGGGCCTGGGAAACATCACTAAAAGCTTCTTTTGAGTTTTCTTTGGAAATAAACACTGCAGGATAAGAGAAAAGTGATGAAGACACCTGGACAAGAAAGGCAATTATGAAGCTTTGAAGGTAATAGAAGCCCCAGAAAGAAAACTCTTGATACATGGAGACATTGTGTGCTTGGAAACTTTATTGAGACATTTCAAGGACTGTAATTTGGGATTTGGGACTAAAACTATCATTTCTGGCTTTATGAAGAAAACATATTGACTGAAAGCAGATAGTGTTTTTGGCTTGTTTGTTGCTTCTAAGACCACTAGATGGTGGAAACCTTTAAAGACTTTGTACGTGAAGGAATTTTCTTTGTCTTGCCCCTTTATGAATGGTATAAAAGCTTTCTGTTAACTAATAAAGAATGTCATCTAATAAAGAGGGCTGCAGGCAGGTGTCCAAGTATATTATTATTTCATCATAAGTTCCTTCTTTCACTTACCCCATCTCTCTTTCAGGAAATCCCACACCCGGCGGGAGCAGGACCCCCATAGGGGGATACTTGTGTCATTGTCTTTACAAGCCATGGTCTCCTTAAAGAAGAGGTTTCCTTACCTTGAGGAAATCATATAACCAACTGTGATAGTGATTGCTAACTTTTAATCAGTATTCATTATGTGCCAGGTGCTATAAGATATGCTTTGAGGCTGGGAACTCACAACTGTAATCCCAGCAGTTTGGGAATTGGAGGTGAGAGAAATGCCTGAGCCCAAGCGTTCAAAACCAACCTGGGCAACTTGGCAAGACCTCAACTCTAAAATAAATAAATAAATAAATAAATAAACAAACAAACAAATAAATAAATAAATAGCTAGGAGTTGTGACACACACCCTGTAGTTCCAGCTACGTGGATGACTGAGGCAGAAGGATCACCTGATTCCAGCAAATCAAGACTGTCGTGACTATGACATGTCACTGTACTCTAGCCTGGGTGACAGAGTGAGACTCTTAACTCAAAAACAAAGCAAAACAAAAACATGTGCTTCGCATATACAATTGTGCTTTAATTCTTATAATGACAAAGAGATTTTAATAAATGTCCAGAAAATAGCAAGCAGAGGGGTGTGAGTTTACTTACAAAACAGGAAGAAGGTATACTGAAGATTCTGGCAGCCAAGATTCTACCCACTAGAATACTAGGGAGGCATGGGTCCCAGAGGCAGCTGGGAGGTCAGGGCTGAGCCAAGGAACCAGGTAGAAAACAAAGATCTTTGCAGAGCTGCACCTGTGACCACTTCCAGGCAGTTCCAAGCCTCCCACACCCATAGAAAAAGAGCACAGGCAGAAAACTCTGACAGCATGTTCTGACTGATTGTCACTGATGCCCTGGGATCAGCTCCATACAGAAAACCAAAGCTGGGTTGGATCCCAGAATGAAACTTTTCCATTTTGACACTGAGAATCCAGCACCTTCACATTAAAAAGAGTCTTACAGCAATCACAATTTTCCCTGCCCCAAACATATCCCAAAGCCAGAATTATTACCCAGGGTAAATGCTGACCCAAACCCCAGTCCTGCTAAATAACAAGAGAGGAAACGCATATCAGTATCGCTACCTTTAGATTTATTATATGAATAGCCAACCAATGACCACCAGAAATATACAGAAAATAAGCAGAACAAAGGAGAAAAGAGAAGATAACATTCTAAAAATATTAACCATATGAAACCACAAGTTAAGTGAAAAGTACTCTATAAATACTCTAACACTCAGAAATATTTGAAATAATATTATATGCATAATTTAAAACAGCATGTTATGAAATGAGAATACAAAAACCAAAATAAATACTTAGATTTGTTAGATAGTTGTACCTCTTATAAAAAACACCAAGCAGCCGGGCTCGTTGGCTCAGCCTGTAATCCCGCGCCTTTGGGAGGCTGAGGTGAGTGAATTGCCTGAGCCCGCGGATTCGAGACCCGCCTGGGCAGCGAGACCTCATCTCTACAATAAATCAAAAAATCAGCTGGGCGTGGTGGCGCATGCCTGTAATTCTGGCTACTTGGAAGGCTGAGGCAGAAGGATCGCCGGAGCCCAGCAGGCCGAGGCTGCGGTGGCCGGGAGCGGCCACTGCACTCCAGTCTGGGCGACAGAGTGAGACTCCAACTCAAAAAAAAAAAACACCAAGCAGACACACAAATAGACTTTGGCAAATATCTAAGAACAAAGAGCAAAAAGACAGAGATTGAAAATAGATAAGGAACACAACAGTCAGAGGAAATAAATAATCTAGAGAACTATTAAGCAATAAACAAAAATACAGACCTTAAAGTGGTAAAAGCATCCTATAAATATCAAACAGGATGAATAAAAAAGATTTGCAGGAAGGATAATTATAAAATTGTGTAACACTGAAGATTAAAAATATTAAAAATTTTAGAGAGGGGGGAAAATGTCATATACAAAAACACAAAAATTAGTGTCTTCCTTTTATTAGCACTTGCTGGGGGGGGTTCTCATGCCCATAACATTCTGATGGAATTAATGGCCTAAGTAGTAATCACATATGAGGATGGAATTAAGATAATTTCACACATTTAAACTCAATGTTTTTAATGTGACTTCTCTTAAGAAGTGGCTTGAGGATCTACTTTAGAAAATAAGGGAATACATTTTGTAAAATAGCTTTTATTAGAAGAATTCTGGGAAGATTGTGGTGAAACTATTGTGAGTGTTCAAGTGTCTATATAAGTAAGTGTATGTGAAGACATGTATACATGCATGTGTGGGTAAGTGGATGTGTAGCAATCTATCCAGCTGGATATTTAAGGGTGGGAAACTTAGGCTTTTCTGAAGAAGTGGTCACCACTGCCTCTCAGCTCCAGACACTTCCACAGTGCAGAAAAGCTTCTGAAACTAGTCAAGGTCCTCCTTGGGAGGAAGCCACATGGAGTGGCCACCACTCAGCACCTTGCTTTGCCACCACCACCTTTTGGACCAGGATGGGCCATGCAGCCCTGCCATTGGAATTTGGGATCTGGAGTCTGGAGTATTTGCTGAGGAGAGCGTTGTCACCTCCCTGGCCCTGTGCACTGCTGGAACTGCAAACTAGTGAGAGACTGAACAGCCTGTGGAAAGCCAGGAGCCAAGAATGCATGGGTGGAAAGAGCAGAGGCTGTGGCAGGAGCACAGCATGGGGACCAGAGACCCACTGGAGGATCCCACCACTGTCTTGAAGCATAGTAAAGAAATGCTCTTGGGTGGCCACCATGGAGTAGCAGATTGGCACTGGCACCTAAGACCAAGGGGTAAATTCTATATTTCTTTGAGATTGGGTGTTATTGTGACATCAGTAAGGGTCACTTTGAATGCACAAACTCCAGACAGACATGGTAGCTGCAGAATTCTAGATTATCCATCCCCCATCCTGAACCAGGTGCTGAGCAACAGGTATACTCAGGAGAGAAGCATCTCTCCAAAATAGAATAAGGTGAGTGCTGAATTGATTCACTGCCTATCCAGCAGTGTGTAAAATGTCAGTCCCACATGGGAGGAAACCTGGTTAGGGCACAGAGATGGGAGTCAAGCCCAACTGGAGTGGGGACTACTTCTTATCCTTAGAGGGCTTTTCTGTAAGGTGAACCTGACTGACAATTCTTCTGCCAGCACCTGGTGAAGAGGCAAACTGACACTTCTTTCACAGGGCAGGACAGAGAGTAAGAACCCAGTCACCAATTAAAAGAGGCACTCTGAACACTTTGGAGAGGTAAAGACCCACATAATAAGTGAGGAAAAGAATCCATGAGGAGTTCCAGAACCTCAACTAGACACTAGACCAAATGAATTTAATAGCTATCTACAGAATATTTCACAACAAATATACAATATACATTTTTCTCACCAGCACATGAAACATACTCCAAGGAAACCCCATTATCAGATGTAAATCAAGCATAATTAAATTCTAAAAGATTGACATAATACTATGCAACTTCTCAGATCACAGTAGGTTAAAAATAAATATTGCCATCAGCAGGATTCCCCCAAATCACACAAATATATGGACACTGAAAACAACTGCTGCGTGACTTTTGGGTTAACATGGATATTGAGGCAGCAATTTAAAGATTCCTAAAAACAAAGACACATCTTACCAGAATCTCTGGGATGCCATGAAATTAGTATTAAAAGGAAAATTTAGAGCACTGCATGCACATATCAAGAAAACAGAAAAATCACAAGTAAACAGCCTAATGTCACACCTAAGGGAGCTAGAAAAGCAAGACCATCAAAATCCTAACTTCAGCAGAAGAATCTAGATCACCAAAATAAAGTTGCAAATGCAGGGTATAGGAGACAAAAATATCATTAAAAAATTAACAAGACAAAAAGCTGGCTCTTTGAAAGGATAAATAAAATTGACTAATCCCTGGCCAGAGCAACTAAGAAAAAGAGAGAGGCCAAAGAAACAAAATGACAAACGATGAAGTTACAACTGACTATGTCCAAATGTTTATCAGAGATTATTATGCACACATGTATGGAAATAAACTTGAAAATCCAAAGGAAATGGAGCATTTTCTGACATTACACAACCTTCCAAGTTTAAAATGAGAAAAAATTGAAACCCTAATTAGACCAATAACAATCCAGAAAATTGACTTTGTCATAAGAAAACAACCTATCCCCCCACCAAAAAATCCAAACAAGATGGATATCCAGTTGAATTCTTCTCACAAGGAGGAGCTGATACCAATCCTATAAAAAGCATTCTGGACAATCAAGAAAGATGGGACACCCTCTGTCATTTTATGAAGTTAATACCATACTGATACCTAAACCTGGAAAAAACTCAACAAAGAGAGAATTATAGGCTAATCTCTTCATGATGAACACAGATGCAAAAACTGTAAATAAGATCCTACAAACTGAATATCACAACACATCTCAAGAATCATCCACCATGACCAGGTTTGCTTCATTCCCAGTGTACTGGGCTTGATCAACATTCACAAGACCATAAATGTAATTCAACACATCAACAGTTGTAAAGATAAGAACCACAGGATAATGTCATTAGATGAAGAAAAACTTTCAGCAAAACATCTGCCACCACTTCTTGATTAAAATCCTGTGAATCTAACCCTAAATTGTACCCCACAATATCAAAATAAAAAATATTGATTAAAAAAAATCCTGTGAATCCAATGCCTCCTGGAACCAGAGTGATAAAGTCAGCTTCCTAACAGCTGAAGCAACTATGATGATATCTGCCCACTGAGTATGGATCTTCAATTGCTGTTTCTGGGTATATATGTGAGTTATGGTCCCAATTGCATCACCTGCTGGCTGTTTGTGCTCTCCATCAGTGTGCAAAGGCATGACAATGGGCAAACCTGTGTTCTTGGATTTCCCAGCCTCAACTACATTTTCCCCAAATGTTTCAATTACAGCTTTCTTTATTATTTCCCAAGCAGCACTGAAAGTGGCAGGTATGAGAGAATGGTGATCAACCCAATGCTGATAATGTGAAATCCATCTACATATTTAACCGGACAATTCCATTACATGTTGTTCACTCATCCAAGCTATCTGGTAGTAGTAACTGAGCAAATATACCACTGACTCATATATCCATGTTCAATTGATCAATTATAGTCAAATGTTCTTCCTGAGAAACATCTTAGGTTATTTTCTTTTTTTTTTTTTTCTTTCTTTTTTTGAGTTGGACTCACTCTGTCACCCTGGTGGGAGTGCAGTAGCATGCTCACAGTCACCTCAGCATTGACCTGCTGGGAGCTGACAATCCTTCAGCTTCAGATTTCCAAGTAACTGGAACTACAGGAGTGTGCTACCAGGCCCGGCTAATATTTTATTTATTTCTTCATTGATTCATTCACTCATTCATTTATTTGACAAGGTCTCACCAAGTTGCCCAGACTGGTCTCGAACCTCTGAGCTCAGGCAATCCTCTCACCTTGGTCACCCAAAGTAATGGGATTATAGGCTTGAGTCGTCATGCCAGCCTTAAGTTTTAGAATAAACTCACTCCAAGGTGAGGGTATTGCCTGAGACCACAGTTTGAAGAAGAGTCTGGGCAACTTGGCAAGACCTCATCTCTACAATAAGTCAACAAATTGGCCAGGCATAGTAGCCTGTGCTTGGAGTTCTGGCTACTAGAAGGCTAAGGCTGAAAGATCACAGAGCCCAGCAGGTAGACACTGGGGTGCCTGAGAGCTTGCCACTGCACTCCATCCTGGGTGAAGGAATGAGACTCCAACTAAAAAATAATAATAAAACTAAAAATAAATAAACCAAAATGAAATAAGCTCACTACAGATACCTATAGCAGAGGAAGCTTTTGTCTTATCCCTGACATATGTATGACTTGCTGGGTTATCTCCCACTAAAATGACACTGATGTGGGGTCGTGGTTTCCCAAGGGAAATTCATAATGGCACACCTCACTGGATTTCTTTCTGGATATGTGTAGCCATTTTTGTGCCTAAGATAATAATGGCATTATGTTTTACTCTGCTGCTCTGAAAGTCACAGAGCATGAAGACTGCCCCTCCCAATGCTACTTGTCCCAGGTGCCGCAGAGCAGCCAGGATCACTGTGCGACCCATGAAGTGACAATGCTTCTGAAGAACACCCTTCTGCTCACTAAAAATATCATTTACTAGATCACATATAAAGAATAAAGCAATCTGAAGTCATACTATTTGGCAAAGAACAAAAATAAATATTTGTACTACAAATCTATTTATTTCTACATTGTATTTACTTTTTTAGATGGAAATATTGTGGATCAGATGATTCACATGACTTTATGCATTTCTAGCTAAGTGATTTGGAGTTTTAAGAAAAACCAAAGCTTATCCAACCACTGTGGCTCATGCCTGTAATCCCAGTACTTTGAGAGGCTGAGATGAGAGAATCACTTGAGCTCAAGAGTTTGAGACCAGCCTGAGCAATTTAGTGAGACCTCATCCCTACAAAAAAATCAAAAAGTTAGCCTAGCATCTGGCATGTGCCTGTGATCCTAGTTACTCAGGAGATTGAAATGGGAGAACCGCTTAAGCCCAGGAGTCCATGGTTTCAGTGAATCCTGATTAAAAAAAAGAAAGAAAAAGAAAAAAGAAAAACCAAAGCAATTCCAATGAAAATTTTGGTAACATTGTTTATTTTGAGGCTATTTACTCGTAATGTTAAAGCAATAAAGGGTTCATATTAAATGCTTTTGACACAATTAAATATCATACATAGTATGTTTTCAACAAATGTTTTGTCATCCAAACAGGCACTTATGTAAAATATAATTTAGGTTTTGCCATTAGTGTGTGCAAACTTTTAATATATTTTATGATCCATAATCTATGTTATATACTGTAGAAAGTTTACTTACATTAAGAAAGACAATATTAAACACAGAATATTGATCTCAAGTATCTCCCAAGTGTATACTACAAGGCCTTCCTAGTGAGAGATGGCATTCTATTTAAGGAAAGGAATTATTCCAGAATGCACAAAATGCAATGCTACTTGGAAAAGTAATGATTATGCCACATTGTCAACAACTACTTGCCATAGTAAAAATATATGAGGAATGTCTTAGGTTTACATGTCATTTATTTCTTCTTCTAAAAAGTACTTGGACAGTGCCTCACTGAGCAATAATGAAAAAACACAAAAATAAACATAGACACATCAAAACTAAGGTAATATTTTCCCATAAATATTAGACAAATACAGTGTGAGTGAGGTCGTCATTAAAGAACAACTGTTATATTTGTCCAAAAATACAGAATGGGAAAAATATATATTTTCAATTTGCCAAAACTAAGCCTTAGGATACACCTAAAAATCTACTGTTGCCAACATTTCTTCCCTCACCTGTTATGGCATGTGGTTCTCTAAGTAGATGCAGTATTTCTAACACAATTCAAATTAGAAAATATATATGAATGTCAGTTGAGGTCTATTTTGAGACTGTTGGAGCCTATAATTGATACTTTGTTTTCATGTTCAAAGTCCAGTATTGTGTACCAGTAATGATTTTTACCCAATGCATGCCTTTTTCAGTACTCTGCTTTCTTTTTTCTTTTCTATTCTTTTCTTTCTTTCTTTCTTTCTCTCTCTCTTTTTTCTTTCTTTCCTTCTTTCCTTCCCTCCTTTTTCCTTCCTTCCTTCCTTCCTTCCTTCCTTCCTTCCTTCCTTCCTTCCTTTCTTTCTTTCTTTCTTTCTTTTTCTTTCTTTCTTTCCTTGTTTCTTTCTTTTTCAAGTTGTAAACTCACTCTGTCACCCAGGCTGGAGATGAACTCTTAATCAGTTGTGTGAAAATAGATTAGATGTTTATAATTAGTACTATTTCCAATTGTGTCTAAAAGCAATTTGACATTAAATAAATAAACAAATACCCATGAAAAAATATTCCATGCACATGGATTTAAAAACAACAAAATTGTTAAGATGTTCATCCTACCCAAGTCTATCTACAGATTCAATGCAATACTCATCAATTTACCAATATCATTCTTCTAAAACCTGGAAATGACAATATAGAAATTCACATGGAAACATAAAAGAACATGGATAGCAAAACAATTCTCAGTCAGAGAAACAAAGCAGAATGTATCATGCTTCTAGACTTTAAACTTTACTATAAAGCTACAATTAACAAAACAGCCTAATACTGGTATGAGAACAGGCATATAGACCAATGGAACAGGATAGAGATTCCGGAAACAAAATCCTGATCTCCTAATCAATTCATCTTTGACAAAGCAATCAATTACACTCACTGGGGAAAGAATACCTCTTTTAGCAAACTGACTGGCCATATGTAGAAGAATGAAAGAGGACTCCTACCTATCGCAATAAACAAAAGCCAACTCTAAACTTAAAATCTTGACCTATAAGAATTGTAAAAGAAAACATAGGAAACACTTATGCATATCAGAGTAGGCAACCAATTTTCAATTTAATACCCAAAAGCACATTCCATAAAAGACAAGATAGACAAGTGGAGCCTAATTAAACTGAAAAGTCTCTGAACAGCAAAAGAAACCATCAAGCAGGGGAAAATACAATCCACAGATTGAGAAAAACAAATGTGCTCATCATGTAACTGACAAGGGTCTAATATCCAGAATCTGCAAGGAACCCAAGGGAGCCAAAAGGAAAAAAAAAGTCCTATTAAAAAGTGGGTAAAGAATATGAATAGATGGTTCTCAAAAGAAGACATATAAACAGCCAGCAAATACATGAAAAAATACTCAGCCTCACTAATAAATGGAAATGCAATTCAAAACCACAATGAGATATAACCTTACACCATCATAAGAATGGCCATAATCAATAATTTAAAATAAACCAATGATGGCATAGGTGTAGAGTACAAGGAAAGATTCTAGGCTTTTGATGAGGATGTATATTAGTCCAACCTCTACTGAAAGTAGTGTGGTGATTTTTAAAAGAACTATAAGTTGATCTTCCATAGGATCCAGAAATCCCACTTCTTGGATTGTATCCAGAGAAATATAAATCATTCTGCATAAAAGACAACTGTTCATGCATATTTACTGCTGCACTATTCACAAAAGCAAAAAGTATGCAACCCTGCTGCCCATCAAAAGTAGACTGAATAAAGAAAATATGATACATATACACGATAGAGTATAATGCAGCCATAAAGAACTAAATAATGGACTTTGCAGTAAATTGAATGGCTTTGTAGGCCATCATACTTAATAATTCTTTACAGAAACAAATAATTGAATTCCAAATTTCCTCACTCATAAGTTGAACTTGAATATTAAGCACAATAGCAAAAGGAAGGAATCAACAGTCATGAGATACTCCAGGGGAGGACAGGGTGTGGTAACAACACAAAGAATACCTGATTCTCAACCAAGGGGAAGTTTGGAACAGTTGGAGGCTAAAACAGCACCTGTACATAGATTGCATATATAATTTTGACTCGTATTCCACATCTCTACAATAGTTTAGAAAATAAATTAAAAATATAGTATTTTACTGCCAATAAAAAGAAGACATGGAACTTTCCAGATGGTCCCAGTGGGAAGAGGAAAGGAAATGTACAGTGAAACACATCTTTGCTGAGACAGGATGCTGGAGGCTCCAGGAGACAGAGAGCCTTATGTGATGCATATTGTGACTGTCAGTTTGAAGAAATCAGACTAATAAGTACAAGACTAAAAAATGCTATTGTAAACCCATAAAAACCATATAAAATGAAAATCAGTGAAGCCCATCACTTAAACAGAGGAAAATCAACATGCAATGAAGTAAGGGAAAGCAGCTCCTTGGTGATCTGAACTTCCTATGTCAAGTAGTTTGAGAATAATGAAAGAACACTTACAAAGGAGAAAATCTATCTCAGCATGTCAGATAGATGGCTTACTTCTTTTCCCTTTGGAGTATTTCTATGGTCATAGTGACAGACATATATTTTTGGTTTTCAATTGCTAATTACAACCAACAAACAAAGTATAAAACATTTGGTTTCAGTGGTTGAGTGAAATGCACATGTTAAAAATCTTGAAAATATAAAAGTAAAATATAGTTATAAATATGAGATGAGAATCAAAAACAAGCATAAAGAAGGAAGAGTTTTAATAATTGTGGAGTTAGGAATAACAGTTAAAAGTGAATGGTATAAGAAAGTGGTTAGGTGTAAAACAAGAAAAAGTTTTGGGTGTACTAATGTAACCAGACCCAAGTCTTGCTGCTTGTTACCTCAAACTCATAATAGAATAGTTGGTGATAGAAATAATATCTTTTACGCCCAGTTCCACAACCACCACCTTCAGTGCCAAGCTGGATACTGGCAACAAAAGCCACAGCAAGAGTGTGGCAAGGGATCCAGAGGCAGAGAACCTCTGAAGGAGAGTACATAGGCACTTGACCATCACCATCATCTTGAAACCTGAGCAGAGATGTACTCTGAGGTGCCCACCATTGAGCAATAGACGGACATCTTAAGACTAGGGTAACCTTCACATCTTCCCAGGGTTGATCAACATGAATTCAGAGGGCATTTCCTGAAGGAAAATAAGGTTGTGGAATTCCAGTTGCCTCATTCTCCACCCTGGCCCAGCCACAGAACAATAGGTGCAAACAGAAGAGAATGATATAGTGGGGGAAGGGTAGTGGTGAGTAGTGAACTGATCCAACCCTCTTCTCTCAACAGTCCACAGTACATCAGACCCAAATGGAAGAAAGCCTATGCAGGGCAGAGTCGGAGAGACTGAACCTAGGTGGAACTGAGAGCCTTAATAAAAATTTAATTAAAAAATCAGGCTTGTGGGGTGAACCTAATTGATGCACCCACTATTAGCACCTGGGGAAAAGACCATATGGGTACCTTTTCCACAGAACAGGGAGGAGAGATGGAATCCAGCGACTGATTACAGGAGATTCTCATGGTATGTTTGGGGAGGTGAGAATTCATTTGGCTAGATAACTCCTCCCTGACCACACAAAGAGCAGAAAGGTGGGAGTGGAGGCTGGCCACCAATTCCCACCACTGTGAGACAGGTAGGTACTGTGAAGGTTGGAAAAGCACCAGTAAAAGAAAAATTTTAAAAGCCCCCCCCCAAAAGCCTGGTTACAGAATCTGCTACAAGAGAAAGTCCAGTGTTCACAATTTTTTTTTGCTTATTCTCTCCCTCCTCCTCCCTCCCTCCTCCTCTTCCTCTTTCTCCTCCTCCTGCTTCTCCTTCTATTCCTCCTCCTCCTCCTTCTTTTTCTCTCTTTCCCTCTCTCTCTCTGCATGTGGTCATTTTTTGGTTTTCTTTTTTTTCTGTCTTTTTCTCTTTTCTTTTTCCTTTTTGCTCTGTTCTTCTCTTTTACATTATAGGGAACTCAGGTGGTGCATATACACATTACCCATTGCATAGACAGACATATTGTGTGGTGGTGGATAGTAGATCTCGAGGGCGCACACCACAGTCAGTTAACGTGATCTGCAGATAGTTTCTGAATCCTACCTTCCCTCTCCTACCTTATTCAACTCTCAGAACTACAAAGAGACAGCACAACTCCCCACACCCGACTCTGTTTCAAAATTGAAAAATTTGGAGGCTTTGCTCAGGGAAAGATAAGAGTTGTACAAATAACAGAAGTAAAGGCATCTCGTGCTTTCACTGAGTAATGAAATTAGAAAGAAAAGAGATCTGTCACAAATGAGGAAAAATGAAAAGAAGAACACAGGTTACCCTCAAAGTTCCAAACAACACCCAAAAACACAGATCTTGGTGTTCAAACAATGGAGATCTCCCAGAACAACTGGTCTAAGAAAACAAATATAGATATTAAGGAGTGGATGGAAAGAATGAACAAGAAACAATAAAAAGAAGTAAAAATGAATGAAATTGTAACTGAAATTTTGGCCACAAAAAAGCACCACATACGAAATTAATTTCAAACTGTCAAGCATGGAAAGCAGAATTAACCAAGCAAAGAAAACAATCTCGGAGCTGGAAGATAAAAATATGAAATTAACCCAATCTATTAAAAACATAGAAAACAAACAAAAAGAACAAAACCTCCCAGAGATATATGATTATATCAAGAGATTAGACTTAACACCTGACTTGTATGTGTGAAGCAGAAAGGAACATGGAGACTAATGTGGAACAAGCATTCCATGAAGTGATTCAAGAAGACCTTCTCCATCTTGCCAATGATGCAACCACCCAAGCACAAAAGATACGCAGATACTCACAAGGTATCAAATGAGAAGACAAACCCTTAGAAGTATAATAAATCACCTACACCAAGTTGGTCTAAATGAAAAATATCCTAAAGGCAGTAAAAGAGTAAGGTCAGGCTACCTACTGCAAAAAACTAATCAGAATAGCATCAGATTTATCAACAGAAACATTACAAACTAGAAAGGATTAGAGTCTATTTTTCCTTTCTTTAAAGTTGTGGGGTTCAAGTCAGGATTGGGTACATAAGTGATTTAGATAGGTGAAGTTTTAATTTTTATAGTTCTCCAAGATAATTCCACCAAAAATATTCTACCCATGTAAGTTGTTTCATTAGTGATGTAGAATTTCCCAGCCATACAATCCCTAAAAGAAAATGCAGCTTCTAGGCCAGCTCTACAGGAGATAATTAAGAAGGTAAGGAGGCTGGAAAGAGGTGGGCATAGGCTGTTGCAGGGCACAGAAGAAGCACTTGGCATGATCTCAGGTGTTCAGGGAAAGCTCCCAGAGAAAGAAGAGGACTGCAGGTTAAGTGACCAGCACAACCCTAAACCTGCAAGTACAGGTAGCCTGAAAAACACTGCCTGTAATTGAAATATACAGATATGGCCTGAGTGAGATCATCACTAAATAACAACTGTTATGTTTGTTCAAAAGTCTCAAATGATTACTACTAATGCTGTTAGGCACAGCTCGAGCATTGATACGATTTCAAACACACTGCTATGAAGAATACACCAAATGTAAGGAACAAACACTTTATAGCACTTATTTAAGCTCTCTTAAATTGGTAGGTTTTTGTCTGCCTTCCTTAGTCCCTTAATCCAAAGTAGCCCCTCTCCCTTGCTTTTCTTCTCCTTTTGCTTCGTGGAATAATCATACATATACTTGAATATTTATTTGTATTTTGTCTGCATCTCTATGACAAAGAATAGGGAGGCAGATCTGATTTTTTTAGCACTATAAAGTCAGATATTATCCTAACGCATGCTTTAGACTAGAATTTCAATGTTCAGGCTGCTGTGCCTGAAGGTTTTTCAGAGACTGACATAATTTAAGCACGAATTTCAAAAGAATTAAAACAAGTATGCTGGCACAGGTGTGGAGGAAAGCGAATAACTCTAAAATTTTGGTGGGAAGGCAAACTAGTCCCACCTCTATGGAAAACAGTGTGGCGATATCTAAAAACACTAGAAATTGATCTTCCATAGGATCCAGAAATTTATTTCCTGGGAATATACCCAGAAGAACACAAATTCTTCTATAAGTGGGACCTGAACATTAATCCAAAAGCTTATGAGAGGGATGGGCAGTCATGGGACACTACCAGGGAACAGAAGAAGGGGGCAGGTAACAACACGAATGGTACCTGATCCTAAACCAGCGGAACTGAGTACCAGTTGGAGGTCCAAACATGTCCTGCACATACATTACTTTGGTACCTAATCCTGGCTTTTACCTCACATATTTATAATAAAGTAAAGTTACTTTAAGAGTTGTATTCAAGAGCCAGCAACCTGAGGGAAACCTGGCATGGGGAAACAAGTAGGTGTGGCACACAGTGTGTCTTGTTCTGATGACTTATCTTGGGTGGTGGTCCTTTCAGTTGTCTAGCTGGTGTTTCCTTGGCTGCAGTCATATTATGCATAAACAGTTTTGTGCCTACCCCCAAGTGGAAGGGTCCTGCATCCAGGATTCCATTCCTGGTCTGTTTTAAGTTTATCCCCTGGGATTATTAAGTAAGCATATGATCAGATAAGTATGCATTACAGAGGATGGGGGAGGAAGGGACAAAGAGGGAGAAAGGAGATAATTGATTTTTTTAAAGAGCAGGCAATAAAAAAATTTTCAAAACAGGATTCTTAATTACCCAAATCTGAATATCAAATATTAAGTAGTAAGAAAAAAACAATGGATTGAAATTACCCCCTTTTGTTTGATTTACTATATAATAAATTAATTACTTGTTAATTTTAATAAAAGCAATGACTACGGCTTAAAGTTACCCAGTAATAAACTGATAGTTCTAATTTATAATTAGGGATGTGAGCAACAAAAGAAATAAAAGCATAAACCCTTAGGAGGGATTACCTCTAAAAGTATAACTGTGGTAAGAAGGTTTCAGCAGGGGATCAGACCAATGCCTTAAAGTACTTTCATTATATATTACATTCATTCTTTGGTCTCTAAGCCTTTGAGTCCTTCCTGGAGCTCCTGCAGCAGGTAACAGAATAGAGACAGAGAATATATCTTGGAGATGAGACACAATACCTGCATATATCTTTAATGATCCATAGGAGGGCACATAGTCCACCGAGCTGCAAGGAAGACTGGAGAATATGGCTCCAGCTTGTACCTGGCAATAATGGGTCACAGATAGATGGACTTTGGCCAGTCTCTGCCTCCATGACAGTTCTGTTTTCCATCCTCTGGCCTCCTTCAGGGGCACTCACTCTTTTCAGTGTGTTTATAATTCCTTTCCTTTATTTTATGTGATTATATCACATGTTTTTGGTTCCCTAAATTAGATTCTATTAACACTTCTTGTTTTTGAGCTTGATAGAAGTGTAAACTTTTAATATCAGATTATAGTGATCCTTTTGAGATTTGCTTTTTTATTAAATATTATGTTAACAAGATTCATATATGATATTACATAGAATGTGTTTTAATTTATTTCAGTAAAGAACAATATTCCACCCTGTGAACCAATCAGAGTTTATTCATGTTTTCTCCTGTTGATGAACATTAGGTTTCTATTGCTGAATTATCTGTGCCACTTAAATATGGTGCATTATTATTGTTCTTTGGACATGACATATTGTCTTTTTGAAATGTATGCCACTGAATATATTGTGTGAGAATATAAAGCTTAGATCTGCAACTACCTTGTGAATGAGAGAAAAAACGGGGACTAAAACCAATAATTTGAGCATGACCATTTGGAAAGATGAGCAAACTTATCCTTGGTCACACTGAATTCTTTCTGAAATTATTCTATATTTTAACAAATGAGAGGAAACTCATGTAATATCCATCATGAGATAGATCTTTTACTACCTGCAATTGATCCATGTACTCTGAAGCCATTTTTAAAAATAAATGATGTAAACTGTAAATGCCAATGTAGGAAGAAATGAATATGTGCTATTGAGTAAAGAAAAGAAATGCAGAACAAGATGTTCTCTAAAATAACACCTGGTGTTTTGGTTAGTGCAGGTTGGCTAGAAACAAACCAAAAAACAAAATCTCAATGGCTGTACACATAAAGTTTATTTCTCAGTGACAGGAATAGTTTATGTAGTTTTTCGATGGGTATAGCTCCACATGGAAGACCCAGGCTTCTCTGTCTTGTGGCTCTTCTCTACTGTAAGTCTTCCCAGTCCTCTCCATTTAACCACACGGTGAAAAATAGAGAATGATGTCTTCCAAGGAAGATATGATGGGTCAGGACTGAGAGAGGAACATGCCATTCCCAATCATATTTCATTGGCAAAAACAGCCACATGATCATTGTTTTAAAAAAGCATATGTTCAGTGATATATATTATATCACAGTAAGAAAGCTTTTATTCACAACTATCACCATCTATATAGGAACAACTGCAATAGGGTCTTGCAGTGGGGGAGAGAGATTGCGTATTGGCCACTGCGACATTATAGCCAAGGAGCAGTGTAGTGGGCAAGAAAAATTACTAAGAGGAAGCATCTGGATTTTACATGTGACCAGCTTACTCACCTAAAGGATTCTTCCTGAAGGCAGGCCAGGGTGATCAGATATCATCTTGGGCATGGTAGAAAACGTGGAACCTGATCATGTATGTACAGAGATTTGATTTCAAAGGTAAAGGTTGTTGCTAAATAAACTTAACAGGATACTTACTAAAACTAGATTTTACAAGGGAGGGTATAGATGAGCTCAGAAGAAGTTTCAGAAACCCAACAACTATTTGTCCAAGTAAAGAATCATTACTATGCAAGAAAGGCCGTGTTTTCAGAATGAAGCTGAGGAAGGGGATGTGGTGAGATTTTTTCAGTATCTGCTATGCATACATTCAAATACATGCAAATACAAACCTTTATAGAAAGCTGATTTCTTTTTTTATTTCAAAATTGTGGGGTACAGTTAAGAGTTAGGTAGGCAAATATGTATTGTGCAGGTACACTTGTTGATGAGGTGTGCCCCCATCCCCAGACAGATATTGACTACCATTAATCTCACTTCCCTTCCCCTCCCTGCAGCCCCCCATAGTTTCAACCACTGTCAATCCTTTTCTTATAGTATTATGATAATTGTTCAAGGTCCACTTATGAGTGAGAACATGTGATACTCAGATCTGTGGTTCTGTGGGAGATCACGCAGTATAATAAGCTCCAATTCCATCCAGGTAGCTGCAAAATTCATGATTTTGTTCTTTTTTATGGCTATCTAATGTTCCATTGCATATATGTACCACATTTTTTAAATCCAGTCCTCTTTAGATGCCAGTATGGTTGATTCCATTATCTTGCTAATGTAAACAATGCTGTGATAAACATACGTGTGCAGGTATCTTTTTTACAGAATGATTTGAGTTCTTCAGGGTATATTCTTAGTACAGGTATTGTGGGGTCATATGGAAGGTTGATTCTTAGAGCTTTTAGGAATCACCATACTGATTTCCACAGAGGCTGCACTAGTTTACACTCCGACCAACCATGTAGAAGTCTTCCCTTTTCAACACTTCCTCTCTAGCATCTGTTATTTCTTGAGTTATTGATAATGACCATTCTGACTGGAGTTAGGTGGTATCTCAGTGTCGTTTTAATTTGCATCTCCTTGATGCCTATTGAGGTTGAACATTTCTTCATGTATCTGTTGGTCATTCATATGTCTTCTTTTGAGAAGTGTCTGCTTGAATCTTTTGCCCACTTTGTAATGGGGTTATTTTTTTCTTTTCAGCACGTTTGATTTCTTTGTAGATCCTAGATATTAGACCTTTGTCAGACATGGAGTTTGCAAATACTTTTCCCCAGTCTGTGGGATCTCTCCCTGCTCTCTTGATGGTTTCTTTGACTTTTCAGAAGCTTGTCAGTTTAATGAGGTACCAATTGTCTATTTTATCTCCTATGGCCTGTGCGTTTTGGGTTTTCCTCAGGATTTGGATGCCAGTTCCAACTTCCAAAAGGGTGTGTCTGGCATTTTCTAAAGTTCTTATGGTTTGAGGTTTTACATTTAGGTCTCTGATTCATTTACAGCTAATTTTTGTGAATGGGGATGGATTGGGGTCTTGTTTAGATCTTTTGCATGTGGTCAGCCAGTTTTCTCAGCACCCTTTAGTGAATAGGTTCTCTTCTCCCCATGATGGGTGGTGGAGGTTTTGTTGAAGATGAGTTGGTTGAGAAATTGGAATTTTGCTTCTGAAATCTCAATTCTATTCCATTGGCCTATATGCCTGTACCAATACCAAGCTGTTTTGATTATTGCAGTTTTACAGTAAAGTTTAAAATCTAGTATTGTGATACCTCCTTTTTTTTTTTTTTTCTGAGAATTGTTCTGGCTCTTCTTGGTCATTTGTGCTTCCATATGAATTCCTGTATTGTTTTTTCTAAATCTGAGAAGAATGTTGCTGGTAATTTGGTGGGTATTGCAATAAATCTGTAGGTTGCCTTCGGTAAAATGGACATCTTCATAATGTTGATTCTTCAATCCATGAGTATGGGATATTTTTCCACTTGTTTGTGTCATCTTTGATTTCTTTGAGCAGTGTTTTGTAGTTTTCATTAAAGGTCATTCATGTCTCTGATTAGGAAGACGCCTAGGTATTTCATTTTTTGTGTGTGGCGATTATGAAAGGTATTGTGCTTTTATTTGGGTTTCGGTTTGTTTATTATTGGTGTAAAGAAATGCGATTGTCTTTGCATATTTATTTGATAACCTGAGACTTTGCCAAAGTCCTTTATCAGTGCAAAGAGGCTTTGACAAATTCTCTTGGGTTTTCAAGGTACAAAATCATGTCATCTGCAAAGAGAGATAACTTGACTTCCTCTATTCCTATTTGGATACCCCTGATCACCTTCTCTTTTCTGATTGCTCTAGCCAGGACTTCTAATACTATATTGAACAGGAGGGGACAGAGTGGCCATCTTGTCTTGTTCCAATTTTCAGAGGAAATGGTTCTAATTTTTGTCTGTTCAGGAGAATGCTGACTGGATTTCTTGTAGATGGCTTTTACTATTTTGAGGTATGTTCAATGTATGCCTAGATGTTTGATAGTTTTTACCAAGAAGGGGTGCTGGATTATATCAAAAGTTTTTTCTACATCTAATGATATAATCATGTGGTTTTTGGTTTGATGTCTGTTAATGTATACAATTACATTTATGGTCTTGCAAATGTTGAATTAGCATTGCATTCCAGGTATGAAGCCTACTTGGTCATGATGGATGATTTCTGAGATGTGTTGTTGAATCTGGTTTGCTAGGACCCTGTTGACAAGTTTAGTATCTATATTCATCAAAGATATTGGCCTGTAGTTCTCTTTCTTTGTTGAGTCTTTACCTGGCTTGAATATCAATGTGATGTTGGCTTCATAAAATGATTTGGGGGAGGGTTCTATCTTTCTCAATCACCTGGAAAACTTTCAGTAGGGTTGGTATCAGCTTCTCCTTAAATGTCTTATACAATTCTATTGGAAAGTCATTGGTCCAGGGCTTTTTTTTTTGTAGGTAGTTTTCTTATTACATAGTAATTTCCTTGATTGTTATTGATGTTTTTAGGGTCTCAATTTCTTCCTGTTTCAACCTAGGCAGGTTGTTTGATATCAGAAAGTCCTCCATTTCCTTAAGGTTTTCAAGTTTTCATACTAGTGTACATAGTAGTCTCTAATGATCTTTTGTATTTCTTCAGGGTCAGATGTGACTTTGTCTTTTGTGGTTTTGATTGTGTTTATTTGGGTTTTTTTCTTTTTTTCTTGGTCAGTCTAGCTAGGGGACTATCGATCTTGTTTATCCTTTTAAAGAACCAGCTTTTTGTTTTATTGATTTTTTTTGTATTTTTTTTTGTCTTCTATGTCTCGGATTTGGGCTTTTATTTTGGTGATCTGGATTCTTCTACTGAAGTTAGGGTTTTGGTGGTCTTGCTTTCCAGTTTCCTAAGGTGACTTGTTAGACTGTTAATTTGTGATCCTTCCATTATCTTCATGTGTGTTTTTATAGATGTGAATTCCCCTCTTATTACAGCTTCATGGTATCCCAGAGATTTTGGTAAGATGTCTCTTCATTTTCATTTATTTCCAAGTATATTTTAATTTCTGTTTTGATTTCATCATTGACCCAGGAGTTGGTTAGCATCATGCTATTTAGTGTCAGTGTCTTGTGGGTTTGGGGGAAACTAGCTGGTGTTGATGTTTATTTTTATTCCACTGTGGTGTGAGAAGGTGCATGAGAAAATTTTGATATTTTGAAATTTGTTTATGCTTGATTTCTGGCCAAGTATGTGGTTGATCTTAAAGCATGTTCCATGTGGTGATGAGTAGAATGTATATTCTGTGGTCGTTGGGTGGAGTGTTCTGTAGGTATCAATTAAGTCCATTTGGTCAGAGTCATATTGCAGTTTCAGATCTCGTTGCTGATTTTTTGTCCTGATGATCTGTCTAGTGTTGTGACTGGGGTATTAAAGTTCCCAGATATGATAGTGTTAGAGTCAGCATCTTTTTTTTAGTTTACCTAGAAGCTGCTTTATGAAATTTGGTGCTACTATGTTGAGAACATATATGTTTAGGATAGACATTTCTTGTTGATGGATTGAAGCTTTTATTATTATGTAGTTTCCTTCTGTATCTTTTAAAATTTTTGATAACTAAATGGGTATTTTTTCTGAGATTAAGATCATGACTCCTCTTTTCTTTTGTGTTCTGTACACCTGAAAATTTGTTTCCCATCCTCTCACTTTGAGTCTGTGGGGTGTCCTTTCTAGTGAGATGAGTCTCTCAAAGGCAATACATTGCTGCCTGGTGATATTTTATTCATTTTGCCATTCTATATCTTTTCAGTGGTGCATTTAGTCCATTCACATTATTGAAATGTGAGAGTGATGCCTATCATAAGGTTCTTATAGAGTTGTTGCTGTTCCTGTTTGGTTAATGTCTTTCTCTTGGTTTGGGGTTGGTTCATGTGTGTTTTTAATCTTTTCCCTGTGCTCCTGTGAAGAACATTGTTGTTCTTTTTTTTCTTTTTCTTCTGTGTTTAACTTTCTTAAGTGTTTCTTGCAGAAGCAGTCTGGTGGCAGCATAAGTTCTTAGGGATTGGATATCTGAGAAATATTTTCATTCCCCCTCACTGATGAAGCTTAGCTTGGCCGGGTAGGTTACTGTTGGTTGAAATTGTTTATCTTTTAGAACTTTGAATATAGGGTCCAAGCTCTCCTAGCCTGCAGGGTTTCTGTAGATAAATCTGCTGCTATTCTAATTGGTCTTCGATGGTAGGTAATCTGACCTTTTTCTCTTGCTGTCTTTAGGGTTTTTTCTTTTATACTTACTTTGTTTAGGTGAATTATTATGTGTCTCATTTGTTGTCTTACAGGGGTTCTGTAAATCTCTTATGTTTGAATTTTCACATCGCTGATGAGATGAGGGAATTTTTCTTGAATAATCTCAAGGAATGTTTTTTCCAGGGTAGACTCTGTCTCTCTTTCTGCCTCAAGAAGTCCAATTACTCTTAGGTTCAGTCTCTTGAAGTAATCACTCATCTCTTGAAGGTTTTTTTCTGCCTTTTAAAGCTTCCTTTATATGTTTTTGACAGTTTGGGTTAGTTCTAAATTTTTGGTCCTCAAGTTCTGAAATTTTTTCTTCTGCTTGGCTAATTCTGCTTTCCATGCTTATCAGTTTGTTATTTATTTCATTCACAGTATTCTTTACAACTGTTATCTCAGTTATCAATTACTTTCTAGTTTCCTCTTCTCTCTCCTCAATTCTTTTTAATCTCTCCATTCATGTCTTGATATCTGGGTTTATAGTTTGAGTCCAGTCATTCTGGGGCCCTTCATTGTTTGCATTCCAAAGTCAGTTTTCTCAGTGTCTGACCTCCTAGGTGTCTGAGAGAGACCCATATGCTTCTTTTGGTTTTTCTTCATTTGTGTAGATTTTTCTCTCCTCCTTTCCCTCCTTTCTTTAATTCTGTTTTTCAGGGAATGTGAGGTTGCTCTTATTTCTTTTTGTTCAATCATCTGTTCTTCCTTATGTGTGTCCTGTGCCTTTGTTCACTTTTGAGGCAGGACTGTAGGTTGCAGCTGTCTTTTTGCAGTTTTGAGATTTAATTGAGAGGGAAGCTGTGATTCAGAATCTATCTGCAGATCCCAGTATCCACCAACAGGTGTATGGGCACCCTGGAATGCACTTCCCACTGCATTAAAATCTGTCCATGCAGTGGGGTTTAGGTTTGCTCACTGGAACCAAAGGAGGTAAGAAAAAGAAAAATAATGGAAGAAGAGGAGTCAAGAGGAAGTTGGAGAGAGAGGAGAGTAAGAGGGAAAACAGACATACATACCAACTAATGAATGAAAAGAGACACAAGGCCAGAAAAGAGTAAAACACAAATAAACAAGACTCCCTAAAGCATACCAGTATTCACACAAAGACAGTCCAATAAATTCATGCCTTTTGATATGCTTTTCTCCAACACAAACAAGTGGTCTAACTCAAAAACCAAACAAAAGTGAGCAAAACAAATGGTCAAAACAATAAAAATAAAAAATCAAAATAATAAACCAGACCAGCTCTGAAGTCTTTCCTGAGTGTCTAAAGTCTCTACAGCTCTGATTTGTAGCCTCTCCCTTTTGCATGCAGATAGACTTATTCTAGGTTGGGTTGGTTCCCTTGGCTTGCTGCCTGAGAGGTCTACCACAGGACTGAGGCTGATTCAGAGCAGTGGAGGGCCTTTTGTCTCCTGTTTGGCAAGGTTACACTAGATACCAAGGTGGAGGCTGCTCATAGATGGGTAGGGCAATGCAAATCTCTGCCTGGAAATGGCTGTGGTGTGTGGCTCCTCTTTTGCTGATCCTTTCTCTCCACTTGTCCTTTCTCTCCACTAGTCTGGTCTGTGGATAGGGTGGGTGGTGGGTGGTGGCAGTGGCTTTGGGCCTCCCACCGGGTACTTCAGCCAGGAATGGAGCTAGTATCTCTGAGGGTTTGGCACCTAGAGCCTCCCTGGGCAACGGTGGCTTGAGATGGGGCTGGGTGTGGACCTGGAACCCGGGGTGGGGGTGGAACTCCAAGGGTGGATCACTGGCTGTGACTTTGGGTGCTTCAGCCTGGGTGGTGGTGTGGAGCCTAGAGGCACAGGCACTGGAGGCCTGCATGGGCAGCGGTGGCCTTGGGCCTGGTGTGGTGCCCCAGGAGGGAATGGAGCCTGTAGTTCTGAGGGGCAGGTGTGAAGGGGGCTCCACAGCCCACAACTGGGCTGGACGCCCAGCCAGAGAGGGAGCTGGCAGTGCTGAGTACTGGGCAGAGCAGTGTAGCCAGCAAGGGAACCCAGACCTCCACAAGGCGGTATCTGAGGGCCTCCACAGGCAGCAGCGGGCAGCTTGGGGCCAGGTGAGATGGTGTAGCCAGGGAGGGAGCTGGGAGTTCCACTCAAGTGGTGCCTGGGGCTGCCTGCCTGGGGTGGAACAGCAGCTACAGAGGTGCCATGATAGCCAGCAGTGTGTGGGACCAAGGGTCTCCAGGCCTTGGACCAGTGCGGCTGGCAGTGGGCAGGGGTGTGGGGAGAGGAAAGTAAGAATCTTTATGGGAGCTCACTTTTGGGGAATCTCTTAGTCTCTCCTGTGCTGTCACCATCTTACTGAAGCTTCCCCAAAAACTGATTTTAATGGCTGCCTCGTGGGAGTCTGGATGAATGTCTGGACACCCTTCCTTTGTTTTTTATGTCCCTTCATACTGTTTATTGTAAGTTAGTTTTTTTAAAAATGTATTTTAAAATCAAAACATAAAGGAAATTAAAGGTTATGATTGGGAGGAAAAAAATAGCATTTATTGTATTCCTATGCTGGTGTAGGCCAGTAAATTATCATATCTCCCTTTTGAATCGACATGGCAGCTCCTGACCTTGGTAGTGTTATTATTCTTATTTCAGGTGTGGAAACCAAGGACTCACAGGCAAAGTAACTTTTTTCTAGTCGCAGGGCAAATTTATGCCTAACTAGAAAGCTCACTACCTTTCATGATATGGCACTGGCAATAAAACTGAGGAGTAAGTGCTAAACTAAGAACTTGCACCTTTTCAAATTTACATTTACATACAAACAATTCTAAGAATATTATAGAAAAAATTATAGAGATAATTCTCTAGGTTGAAAATGGCAG
Organism: Cephalopachus bancanus; assembly: GCA_027257055.1. NCBI lineage: Eukaryota > Metazoa > Chordata > Mammalia > Primates > Tarsiidae > Cephalopachus > Cephalopachus bancanus. The sequence continues at coordinate 148,238 of JAPVLO010000982.1, read as the reverse complement.
TTGTATAATGTGGTGAGCTGACCTGTATGCCCCAAAATTTATAAGTTGAAGTCTTAACTCCCAGTCCCTCAGCATGTGAATGTGTTTGGAGATAATAAGTAATAGAGGTCATTTAGGGGGTCTCTAGTCCAATCTGACTCTTGTTCTCACAAAAATTAACTCTCACATATTAAAATTGACTTAAAACTGAAGAGACATAGAGTGGCAAACTGGATTTTTAAAAAATTATCTAACAGAATGCTGCCTCCAGGAAACTCATCTCACCACAAGAGACACACACAGTCTCAGGATTGGAAAGTTGAAATCGATCTTTCAGGGAAACAAAAAACAGAATAAAGCAAGCATCTCTATTCTAATATCAGTCAAAGCACTGTTCAAGGCCATCAAAAGTTTAAAAGGACACAGAAGGACACAACATGATGGTAAAAGGTTTAATTCTCTGCAAGAAACATCCTAAACATATATGTACCCAACACAAGAGCACTAGACATTATAAGACAGTTACTATGCAAACTAAGAGAAAACATTAACTTTTACACAATTATAGATGGAGAACTAAATATCCCCACTAACAACTTTAGATAAATAATCAAGGCATAGAAAAAACAACCCAGAATTTCAACTTGATGCTTGATCAAATGGACTTAATAGACATCTTCAGGATATTTCACCCAACAAATACAGATTATATTTTCTACTCATTAGCACATGGAGAATACTTCAAGATGAATTATGTTCTTGAACATATATCAAGCATAAGTAAAAGACTGAAATAATACCACACATAGGATCATGGTACAAAACAAATAAATTTTACCACCACCAAGATTCCTCCAAAACAACATGCAGAAATTGTGGGGCAACACAGAAATCAAGACCAAAATAAAAAGATTCCTGGAAACAAACAAAAATGAAGACATATCTTATCAGAATCTCTGGGATGTCATGAAACAGTGTTAAGAATAAAATTCATACCCCTGCACACACACACATATCAGGAAAACAGAAAGATTATAAATAAACAGCTTAATGTCATGCTTAAATCCTGACTTCAGCAGAAGAATGCTAATCACCAAGATAAACATAGTTGCAGGATGCTGAAGATAATAAATATTATGGAAAAGATCAACAAGACAAACACCCCATTCTTTGAAAAGATAAATAAGATGTACAGTTCTCTGACTAGATTGACCAGATAAAATGACAAAAATAAAGTCCAGATAAAGACTATTAGACATGCAACAAAATCACAAATGACCCTAAAGTTATCAGAAGAATATTATAAAACATTACTATTGATTACTATAAAAACCTGTATGCACATAAATTAGAAAACCTAAAAAATGGGGAGTACTTTCTGACATCACACAACCTCTTATGTTTGAAACAAAAAGAAACTGAATCTTTAAACCGATAGATAACAATACAGGAGTTGACACAGTCACAAGAAACCTATCTACTAAAAAAAACCCAGGATCCAAAGACTTTCCAACTAAATTCTACAAGGAGGAGTTAATACAAACTTAATAAAAGTTTTCCAGGAAATTGGGAAAGATGAAATTCTCCTCAATTCATTTTATGAAGCCAACATTATATTGCTATATAAACCTGGCAAAGACCCAATAAGGAAAGATAATTGCAGACCACGCGGTTGATGAGCATAGATGTACAAAATTCCATTTAATACAATTGACAACAGATCTTAAGCATCATCCACAATGACCAAGTGAGCTTCATTCCTGGATGCAGGGTTGGTTCAACATTCACATGACCATAAATATAATTCAGCACATCAACAGACACAAAATCAAGAGCCACATGATTATAACATTAGACATACAACAAAACACTTGACAAAACCAGCACCCAACTTGATAAAAAATGTTAAGAACCTGGGCATAAAAGGAAAATTCCTCAAAACACTAAGAGTCATTTTTCAAAATGGCAAAAATTGGAAGCATTCTCCCTGACAATGAGAACTAGAAAAGATGTCCACTCTCATGCCTCCTCATCAATGTAGTACTAGACATCCAAGTCAGAGCAATCAGAAAATAGAAAAAAATGAAGAGTATCCAAATAAGAAAAGAGGAAATCAAGGTATCCCTCTTTTATAACAATGCAATCCTATATCTTAAAAACTTTAGAAAAACTGTCAAACATTCTTGAACTGATAACTGACTTCAGTTATATCTCAGGGTACCAAATCAATGAGTAATAGAGTGTTGCATTTCTATACACCAGGGCAAAGGAGACAGAGTGCCAAATAAAAACACAATCCCATTCACAATAGTCACAATAAAATAAAACCTTGGCAGCTTCCTAACCAGAGAAGTGAAAGATCTTTACAATGAGAACTACAAAACGCTGCTCAGAGACATCAAAGATGACACAAACAAATGGAATAATATTCCATGCTTATAGACTGGAAGACTCAATATTGCCAAGAAGTTCATTCTGCTTAAAGTAATATACAGATTCAATGGAATACCCATCAAATTACCAATATTTTTCTCAGAACTTCATATGGAAACAAAAAAAGAAGACAAATAGCCAAAACTATCCTCATCAAAAGAAGCAAACCAAAAGGAATCACACCTCTAACTTTAAATTTTACTACAAGTCTACAGTAACCAAAATAGGCTAGTATTGTACAAACATCAGTATACAGACCAGTAGAACAGGACAAAGATTCCAGAAGCAAAAACTTATCTCTCAACCAACTTATCTTTGTCAAAGCTATCAACAACAACCATCAGTGAAAGGACATATAATTAGCAAATGGTTTGGGGAAAACTGACTGACCACATGCAATATAATGAAATTGGACACCTCTCTATCACCATACACAAAAATCACCTCTAAATGAATAAAGATGTAAATTTGAAACCTCAAACTATGAGAACCTGAGGAGAAAATGTAGGAAACATCCTTGTGCACATCGGGATAGGCAACAAATTATTGACCAATTCCCAAAAGTGAATGCCATAAACATTAAGATAAACAAATGTTACCTCATGAAACTGAAAAGCCTTTACAAGGTAAAAGAAACCATTTGGAAAGTAAGAAGACAACCCACAGAATGAAAGATAAATATTTGCAAATTATGTATCTGACAAAGGCTTAACATACATTTCCTTAACATTACAAGGAAATCAAAATAACTGAAAGAAAAATCAATAAAACCATTTAAAATGAGCAAAGGACATAAATAGACACTTTACAAAAAAAGACATAAAAACAGCCAGAAGACATAAAAATATGCTCAGTCTCACTAATCATCAGAGAAATGCAAATCAAAACTACAGTGAGCTATCACCTAACTTTGGTAAGAACAGCCATAATTAACAGTCAGAAAACAATGTATGCCACTGCGAGTGTAGAGAAAAGGGAATGTTCCTGTATTGTTGGTGGGAGTGCAAACTAGTTGTTCAACCTCTACGGAAAGCAGCCTGGCGATTTCCTAAAGAACTAAAAGTTGACTTTCCATACAATCCAGCAATTCTCTCCTGGGAATATCCCTGAAGGAACATAAATCACTCTACAAAACAGACACTTGCATACACATGTTTTTAGCTGCACAATGCACAACAACAAAAACATGTAACCAACCCTTAGTGCCTTTCAAAAATGGACTGGGTAAAAAAATATGGTACATATACTTGTTGGAGTTTTACATGCCCATAAAGAAGAACTTGCACTTTACAGATAATTGAACAAAGTTGGAGACCGTTAAACTTTGCAATTTATCACAGAAACAAGAATGTTGCATGCATATTGTAATTCACAAGTTGGACCTGAATATTAATTACATTAATACAAGGGAGGGACTGGCAGTTACAGAGCATTGCCAGGAAAGAGGGAAGGAAGGAGGATGACTAACAATACAGAGGTACCTGGTTCCAAACCAGGAGAAGTGAGTATCAGTTGGAGCCCCAAATTTCACCTGCATGTGGCTTCCTTGTGTAATTAACTTTTACTTGTACTACAAATATCAATAATGACATGAAATTTTAAAAAATTAATCAAGTCTAAAAAATTAACAATTATAAATCTAAAGAGAAGTATCTCAGACAGAAGAAACAATTAGTGAATAAATTTTTGAGTCTGGAAAACTTAAAGCATAGACAAAAGACTGTTTTGGTTAAAACAGAGTGCACAAAGAGAAAAATGATGGCACTAAAAATGGAGTGGTAGATGGGGAAAAAAGTGTAGGACATTGTAAGCTGTACCAAAGAGCAATATTTATTCTAAAAATGATAGAACGCCACTGAAAGGGATCTTTAGGGCAAGTATATAATAAGGTATAATTTATGTACAAATAATATTTTCTCTTGGTACACACCATTCAATGAGTTTGACATGTTTGAGAATGCACCCACAATACTTTTAATATACAGACCATTATTTCAAAAAGTGCCCACATGACCCTTTCAAGCGAATCCACTGCTTCATTCTCAGAGACTGTTAACCATTGATTGATTTTCTGTTCTCACAGTTTTGCCTTTTCCAGAATGCCAACTACTGTAAATGAACTCTTACAGTATGTAGACTTTTTTATCTAGCTTCTTTCACTTAGCATAATTAATCTCTGTTCTTAAATGTATCTGTAGTGTGTTGTTACTTCTGAGTAGTATTCCATTAAGAATATAATACAATTTGCTTATTTAGTTTATGTACATCCAAATTGTTTCAAATTTGGAGTTACTATAAATAAAGTCACAATAAATATTTACATATGTCTTTGTCAGCCATTGGTAAGATCTATTCAATTATATTTTTTTAAAAAAGGAATTAGTTTTCAAATTGTTTGCATTATTTTTAATTTTACCAGCAGTATATAAGAGAGTTTTAGCTTTCCACATCTTTGTCTGTACTTGAAATTGTGAGTTTTTATTTTACATATAGCCATCTTAGTATATATATATGTGTGTGTGTGTAGTGACATTCATAGTGATTTAAATTTGTATTTTCCTAATGTGCTTATTTAGCATTTTAATGTGCTTATTTAGCATTCACATATTTTGTATGAAGAATCTGTTAAAATGTCTGCCTATTTTAATGTTAGTGTTATTTCAAAAGTTATTTATGTATTCTGTATGTGACATTAATGAGATATATATTTTGCAAAAGTTATTTTCCTAGTCTGTAAATAAATCAATAAATAATGTTAATATTCTTTCTGAAATATCTTGAGTCCAATCAAAATTCAGTAAATTTTTGAAAGTTTGTGAAACCCACTGTATAGTTTACTTTCCAATGCTAATAAATTAAGGTTCTAACTGTCTAGCTGCACTACTCCTGCTACTGCTTTTAAGAAATTTTAATATATTCTGGTAATTGGGTCCAATATCTGGCTATAATTTTTTAAATGGGTCTATATTTTCCCCTATATTCTTGAGTACAAACCTCTAAATCCTGATTGGCATAGTCATGAATTAAGAGAAAAAAAATGTACGGTTAGGGGAAGCCCACAAATGCTCAGGTACTTAAAAATTTTACTAAAATTTAGGTTAACTGTTTTCTTTGGGCAAGTCTTTGTAGGTTTGAAGACCTGTTCATAGTTCATAGCTTTCCTCCCCAGGCAAGGGCTTGAGACAAAGTGTTTATATGTTCATACAAGATGCCAGCAATACAAAACTGAGAACCAAATATCTATAATATCCTGTAATTTTAAGGAAATCTTTGGGGAAACTTGAATAATTTTTCTTTGGGTTGAGGCTGCTATTTCCTCTGTAAATTTTGTTCCAAATAATGTTTTCTTCCTTGTAAAAATGCAGCTTTTATTTAAATTCAGGCCTTATAAATTCTATAAGTTAACTGTAAGAGGCAAACTGAATATATTTTTAAATCTTTCTTAGAAGGATCACATAGCAGTAGGCTATCTATACATTGAATAATGGTAGAATTTCTACAACATTGTACCATTGCCAAATCCTGAAGCAACATCATAGAAAAACAGTATATGCTTCAGTAAACACCTGTGGCATTACAGCACAAATACATTGTTGATTTTTGAAGTAAAGTCAAATAATTAGTGGCATTCTTTGTCAAATTAAATAATAAAAAATTTTGGCAAAGATTTAGCCCTGTGAACTATTTAGAACTTATGAGTATATTGAACAACAAGCTATAAAGTTTTAAAAAGTATTCTTAAAAATTCTTGGTATTCCAACCAAAATTCTTGGTTGACTACATATAGAGTTTTTTCAAATCTCCAACATTACCCTGTTTTTTAAATCAACAAGATTAGATTGTCACAAGGGCCAGTGCAAGAAATTCTGAGACCTTGTGTAATTATTGTATAATCAATGAGAGCTACTGAAAACCTTTGAATTTTTTTATATTTATAGATTCAGTACTTAATTTTCCCTACCACAGTAGAGGAAGAAGCCTACAAATACTCAGATATTTCAGGAAATGGAGCGATTTTTAGTTTTTCTTTTTAATGTAATCAACTTCTGCTTGAAAGGAGCAGAACAGTTTCAGTTTAGAAAAATCAGCATATTTTAATATTAACTCTACTGCCGTGAATAATTTTTTTGTAACTTAATTTAGAAAGCAGGAACTTTTCAAGTAGATTTACTAGGACAGTAGATTTACCAGCACAAAGTAGGATATAATGCTTTTGTAAAAATTTTTCAATTGTCAATTAGATTTGAACATAAAACATTTTGGATGTGCTTTAATATTACTACTAAATTTTTTTATTCTGTGGGAATGGTTGATTCATGAGAGTAGGGTAAAAAAAATATAAAATGGCTTCAGTATCCACCAGCACCATCTAAGATTCCTCATTATTCCCTGTTTATCTAAAGATACTATAGAAAGCAATTTATTTGAGAACCTCTTAAGACTTCATTATTGTGTATGATTGCCCTAGAAGTCAAAACCTCAGGGGCTTCTCTAGTGAAGTCATCTAGGCACAAAGAAATTTGTCCATCCAATGACAGGAGTTTATTTTCAATGATTTGGCTGCTCACAATTAAGGCAGATTGAAAGATTTTTTAAAAAGCCAAAATAATGTTACCTGGGATATTGCACAGAAATGAACATTAGTTTATATTTTTGTTTTGTTATAAGTTTTTATTCTAACATATACCAACTAGTGGTATATGTTAGTAAATAATATTTTATTATGTAACTGGCTCTTCTAGTTCTCTTGTTCTAAGTTTAATTAACTCTACAGTTTAAAGACACTGATGTGTAAAGTTAGTAAAACTGTGACATTCCCCTGGTAATGGGCATTAGGATTTTACAATCAACATCTTGCTCCTAGGATGAGTTTCTAGCTGTCTTGCATAGCAAACCAAGTGAAAAAGATGAAAGAAATGAACCATTATGATGATTCCTGTTGCTGTACAATTTTTCCAAGAATGTTTTCTTTATCCCAGCTAAATGACTCTTTGTTCCCTAAATCCAAGAATATTTGAAACTTACTCTTGTGTCGTGAAACTTTGTTTTGGAGACCTTGGGTTGCTCTCCTTGTCATTGTCTATGTGGTCTATCTAAAACTCTGGCCACTGCCGTATTAAGGAGTTAATTGCTATGGCAATGACAACACTACTCCCTTTGTTCTCCCACTGTTACATTTCACATGGTTACCTTTTGCAATCCAAACAACTTTAATTTCCAGTCTAAAGAAAAAGATGCCTTATAAACCCCCAGCTCATAGATTTCACTGCCAAACCCTTCTTCAGTGTTTGGACCACTCTTTAATCTCGAGGAGGTAATTCATCCTTTTTTCCAAATTTATTCTCTAAGTAAACTTTTTCTAACCTATCCTTTCAGCAATTCTTTACATTTTTCTCTTGACATTGGCACACCAACCAAACATTTGGTGGCCTGTATGGGGAGGGTAGAAATCTCTACATTTTCTCTTCCTCTCTCTGCTATCTGCCTTTTTGCCCTCACTTCCTATGAAGAGCTACATAAACTAGACCTCCCTGTCTTTCCAGCTTTATCTGATAGGAAGTTACAATATTGGTGAGTCCATACAAATACACTCAGTCTCTTTAGAAGACCTGGGAACAACTTTGAAAGGCTACTTTCTTTGCTTAGTTTTTTTTTTTTTTTTTTTTTTACAGGGAAATACTGGTACAAAAAAAACCTCTGAAGCATGTGTAGGAAGAGCCTTGCTCCTGGCAGTAGGACTGCATCTGGCAGGTAGAGCTAAAGGGAGCACACTTTCTTACTTAATATCTACACACTTAGGCTGATTCCATTGATTTTTTGGGGGGGATGCCAACTGAGAACATGAATGGGTTTACCTTTTTCTGGTTGCTTAAGAACTATTCTCAGGACCAACCCCTTTCTCTCTTTAGGACTGTTCATGAGAAATTCTCAATCTATTATGGCTAAGGATTTTCCACTGAAGTATCTCCTCAAAAATCTCAAAATTCTCTTGTGGATATATCCAACCAAATACCATATATTTAGTTTTAACACTGCCTGGCCAGAATACAAGTGAGGCAACCAAAGGTGTGGTCTCTTGGAGGCTGCTAACACCCTCCTCCAATGTGATCTTTATATCAAGAGAAAAAATAAATGGACCAAGGTTTCTTATATTCAGGCATTTTTCAAACTAGCACATTACCAGGACCTAAGCACCTCCTGTCTCATGGTTCTTTTCACTCCTTATTTACCAGATGACTAACCTAGTCAACTTTACTTCTCTCATTCCTCATACTCAGCCATTGCCTCCCTACCTCTCTTCAGTTTTCCAAACTCCTCACTTTTCCCATTCACTACTCCTTACCACCAGAAGAAGGGCCAGTGCTGACCACCACAGCAACTAACACTTAACTTTGCCTTCCTCTTCTCTGGCACCTTCAGTTCCCTCACCTGCCCATACCCACTTAGGAAGGCACTACCAAACCCTCAATATGGCCAACCAATTTCCTCTCAGAGAGGTGGCAAAAGGACTTGCTAAAGTCCATGTTTCTTTATCCATGCTAATTCACTCAGATTGAATACAAATTGGATTCCTCCTCTACAGATTCCTCTAAATGTATTAAGGAATTTGAATATATCATACTTTCATATGCCCTTACTTGGGTAGATATATATGTTATTTTAACCACTAACCTGAGGAATGAGACTGTATCTATGCCAAAGCTTGAGTATTCACAGCATGGATGACTTAAACTGTGTCCAAGTTGGCTAATATGATTCTGGCATCATGGGATTCCCTGGAGAAGGCCCCAACTGAGACTACCAGCAGAACTACACAAATAAGGAAAAATAGACCATGTACTACCCTGTCCTAGGCAAAGCATAAAATGGGCCATTCTAAACAGGTTAACTATAAAGAAAAATCAGGGAAATTTCTCAAGAGCCTGATGAGAATCCCACATTCTTCTCAACTCACCTCTTGGAGGCAGTACAATACTATCCTAATTTAAACTATCACTCCAGAAGATCTGTTCATTTTGGCTATGCATTCAGTCTCATTTATTAAATGAAAGCTCCAGAAACTAGAAAAAGGCTTATAGATCTTCCAATCAGAACTTTAAAAGTTGACTTTCAAAGTCTGTAATAACTGTGAGGAGGAACAAAGGGAAGACAAAAGGCAAAAGAGACTGACTTACCAAATCCTGGCCTCAGCTCTTACTGTGACTGAGATCAATGACATAGCCTATAAGAATCCAGGTTATACTCAAGCCAGACAGTTACAAACAGAGAAATATTTCAGGTGTCATCTTTCAGGACATTGGGTTGAGGACAGTTCTCAGCCACCTCCAACTTTTCTGTGCCCTAAATGCAGGCAGCCAATGATAGACATGCTCCCCAACCTCCCGCAGTATCACCTAATCAATATTATGTAATATCACCTGCTCAAATTTAGATTCCTTCTATGTAATGTGCATAATTTATATTCAGTGTGTGAGGAAATCCTGCTGGATTTCCTATAGTCTGATTGACACATCTCTGGCTCAGTTGTAGAACCAGAGCACTCTCCTGTGCAGAACATTGATTCAACTGAACCTAAAGTAAAAATCCCTGTGGCTAATAGGCCTGTTTTGATTATTATCAATATGAGGTCTTCCTGCTCAGCACTCCTCAAATTTCTTGGATGATTTCTTCTCTACCCATATCTACAGCGGGGGTCAGAAGTATTCTTCCTACATTCCAGACCACACTGCCATCTCCGTGCCTAGTGGGAAATCAAATACTTCTTAATTTCATTTTAGTCATCCCCCCCTTGTCTTGTTCTCCTGCTTGAAAAAGATAACTATGTACAAACTAGGGACTAGACTTATTCTTTATGCAGAACCCCATTCACTTACTTTGTAGGAGTGTTTTCCAGGGTAATTAAACCCCCTGAGCCCTCTCTCATTCCTGACACTACATGCTGTGCCTTACTGCTTCCTTATATTCCATCCTATGTCCAGGATTATATTTCCTCGCAAGTTTAGGATACCTCTACTCTTGGCAGAACTTCATACATAACATCTATTTCAATCCAATTTAAAGACCCTCTTTCTATTACTAACAAGCCTCAGTATTCCATCAGTTACACTGCTTTAAGAAGCCTTAAGCCTTTGGTTAATAAATTCTATGTATCTGGGCTTCTTAAATGTTCTAATTCTCCTTATAATACTCCCATTTTTCTGGTCTGCAAGTTTGACAAATCCTAACACCTAATCTAAGATTTGTGAATCATTAAGGAGGCTGTAGTTCCCTTCCACTCCATTGTTCTTGCCCATGTATACTCCTTAATACTGTCTCACAGACACGCAGTACTTTACAATTTTAAATCTCAAAGATGTAGTTTTTTTCCCATTCTTTCACCAGAGTCTCATATGTTTGCTTTTACCTGGACCAACCAAGATAAGAATGATTTTCAATAACTTACTTGGACTGTTCTTCGCCAGAGCTTCCAAGACAGTCCTCACCTTTTCAGCCAGGCACTAGACTCTGACTTTTCCCAGATTTGGTTTATAAATAGCACCCTCATCCAGTACTTCAATTTACTGCTTGGTAGCCCATTCCTTTCTTTCTCTAAGTGAGATATTGTTGCTCTTATTAGTTTTCTCTGTAGTAAAACATATTAGGTATTTCTAAGGCTCAACTTAACTTACAGCGAGTTATTCATTTAGGGTTAAACTTAGCCCAGGTCATAAAGTTATAACTACCCAGAGAAAACTGCTTATTGCCTCTTTGCAGTACTCTTAGTCCAATAAGGAGCATTACATGTTCTTAGATCTTATTGGATACTTCAAATTCTGGATCCGAAACTATGGCATCATCACTAAACCCCTGTATTAGGACACTCAGGGACCAAAACATGAGTCTCTAAATTGGCAATGACCCACATGCAATGCTTTCAACACTCCTAAAGAGTCTCCTACTCACATGGACTCCAGTCCTACCTCTTTCAGATCCTCAAAATATTTTTCTTCTAGATATATCAGACAGGAAAGGAATACAAGTGAAATTGATGAGACAGAAATGTGTACCAAATCTTAAAGCCATTGCATTCTTTTCAAAACATTTGAATATTACTGAGAAGGAATGGCCTTGCCTCAGAGCATTATCTGTCATTAATAGAGGTTACATTGATACAGGTTACATTAATGCAGGAAGCTAGAAAACTTACATATGATAGGTATGTAAGTGTATTCTCCTCACACTAGCTTGTAGACATTTTGAACAACAATACTTACCAGTTTCTCAACAGTTCTTGCCTTACTTAATACCAAACTCTTCTGATGGGAAATCCTTATGTTACCTTTCAAAAATCTAACACCTTAAACTTAACCACTCTTCTTCCCACACCAGAACTTCTAGAACACTCCTGCACAGAGACTCTAGAAATATGTAGCAGTCAGAGTAGACCTAGCAGATGTCCCTATTTTGCATCCAGAGTACATATTTTACATAGATAAAAGTAGTCTTATTCCTAATGGACAGAGGATGGCAGAAAATGTTATTACTGGCACTACTAAGGTTATAGAAAGTGTGTCATTCCCTCTACACATGTCCACACAAAAGACAGAGCTCATTGCCCCAACTAAGACACTCACTTTGGGTAAAAGCAAGAGGCTTAACATATATATATAGACTTAAAATATGCATTTCATATCCTATACTTTCATGAAGCAAGTTAAGAAGAAAAAAAAAATTTAGCCACTAAGGAAACACCAATTAAACACAACTCCCTAGTTCTGCAAATTATTAAAGCAGCCTCCTGCCCAAGTGTCAGTTATACATTGAAAAGAACATCAGAGATTACATAGTCTAGAAGCATTGGTGAATTGTAAGGTTGATGAGGAAGCTAAAAAGACAGCCCTATCACTTAATCAGTTACTGACGCACTAGCTTTACCCTCAATTAGTCCTGATTATTCTAACGAGGAGTTACAATATTTACAATGATGAGGGGCTGTAGACAAAGAACCCCTCTTTTTAACACTCCAGGAAAGGCTTGTCCTACTCAACCAAGGAGTGATAAGATTCTCCCTTGTCTTTATAATTCATTACAAAAATGGAGGAAGCTACTGTATAAACTTCTAAGTTCTTAGGTTGTCCTAATTTAAATTTTAAGTTAAAATCTATTACCCAAGCCTGCCCTATTTGCAGCTCTGTCAGTTCACAAGGATACATATAACTACCTCCTTATTTTCCACTCACCAATTAACTTTCAGAGCAGGATTGGTAGCTTCATTTTACTCATATGCCCAGGTATAAAAAATATAGGTACCTGCTAATACACATTGATACTATTTTCAGGTCTGCTGGAGACTTTTCATACAACCACAACAGGGACCTTAGAGGATTCATGGTTTCTTTATAAATGATATTACTCTTCATTTTTGCCTTCCTATTTCCCTAAAGATTGATAATGGTACTGCCTTTACTTCACAAATGATGCAAGTTTCCCAACCCCTCAGTATAGACTTTAAACTTCACATAGCTAATCATCCCCAATCTTTGAGAAAATAGAAAAAGCTCAGCATACTCTCTTTTTCTTTTTTTTTGGAGTTGGAGTCTCACTCTGTCACCCAGGCTGAAGTGCAATGGCATGCTCATGGTCACCCCAGCATTGACCTACTGGGATCAGGCAATTCTTCTGCTTCAATCTTTCAAGTAGCTTGAGCTACTATGCATGGATATTTATTTATTTATTTATTTATTTATTTATATACTTATTTACTTATTTATTTATTGTAGAGAGGAAGTCTTGTAAAGTTTCCAAGGTTGGTTTCAAACCTATGGGCTCAGGCAATCCTTTCACCTGGGCCTCTCAAAGTACTAGGATTACCGGTTTGTGCCACTGCACCTGGTCTCATACCCTTAAGCATCACTTAACCAAGTTGTCCAAGAATTCAAGCAAGGATAGTCACAGATTTTTCCTCTATCACTCCTAATGTTTAGAGCCACCCACCAAGCTCCATGATTTCTGCCCCTTTGAGTTCATGTACAAGAGGCCTTTCCTAATTCATCTTGGAGGACCCACAGAGTACCCCCTTGGAAAATCACCTTCAAATTCTAGAACTGGCAAGAACCAACAACTTCATGTCCACTGTGATGACCTTCCTCTTAAATCTCAGTTACAACCAGGGACCTGGATATTTCTCAAACACTCACCAGGTCAAACTAATTCCTTCCAACTGCAAAAGAAGAGACCCTTTCAAGTAATATTAACCACCCACACATCAGTCAAACTTAAGATTCCATTTCTAGATCCAATAGCTTAGACTCAAGACTGCATCTCTGCTCCTTTCAGAATCTCCTACTTCAAAACAATCCATGCCAAACCCATTCACCTCAGAGCCAATAGATGACCTCAAGTGCCTCTTTAAGAAATAAACTTGTTCCAGTAAGATGGTGACAGCATAGGTGGAACTGTGAGATTCTCCGAAGTGAGTTCCCAAAAAGACTCTTACTTTCCTTCCCCCATCCCCTTGCCCACCACCAGCCACACCAGTATGAGGCCCAGAGACCCTCGGTCCCACACAAGGTCAGCTATCATGGCCCCTCAGCTGTTACTCCTCCACCATAGGTGTCCCCAGGCCCTGGATGTGTGGAGGTCCCAGCTCCCTCCCTGGCTACAATGTCTCACCTGGCACCAAGTCATTGCCTGTGGAGTCCTTGGATACTGCCTTATGGAGATCTAGGTTCCCTTGCTGGCTACACTCATCCACCTGGCACTCAGTCACTGCCAGTTACCTCCCTGACTGGGATCCCAGCCCAGCAGGCCGGGTACTCTCTCCTCAGAGTTCCAATTCCCAGGGGTTCTGGGCTCCTGCCCAGCCCTATTTCAAGCCACTGTCACCCAGGGAGGCTCTAGGCACCTGCCCCTCAGAGATACAAGTTCCATTTCAGGCTGCAGTGTCCTGTGTGGGCCCCAAAGCCACTGTCACCACCTCACCACCCACCCTTTGGAACTCTGACCCCTGCTATGGCTGAGGAACCCAGTGTGGGACCGCATGGTTGTGTAAAGGAACAGTATATCTCAAGGAGGTGCTGATCAGCCGCTCTCAGCTGCAGAAGAGGGAATTCCCAGCTCTTTCCTCCACCCCAGGCCACTGGTGGCAAAAGAGATCCAGTGCCCAGCTGTTTTGCTGATCTCAGTGCCTGACACACCACCACAGTCCATCATAGCAGATCGCCCATGGACCCAAATGAACAGAGAGAAGGCATGGGTGGAGGGAAAGGATTCACAAAAGAGGAGCTGCCTACCTCAGCCATTTTCCAGGCAGAGATTTGCATTGTCCTGCCCATCTACGAGCAGCTACACCTTGGTTTCTAAGGTAACGTTGCTAAACAGGAGACAAAAGGCCTCCTGAATCAGAAACTATCTGCCTGCAATGAAAGAAAAGGGTATAGGCTAGAGAACTGAAGAGACTTCAGACACTCAGGAAAGACTCCAGAGCTAGTCTGGTTTTGTATTTTGATTTTTGATTTTATTGATTTGACTGTGTTTTGCTCACTTTTGTTTGCTTTTTGATTTACAGCACCTGTTTGTGTTGTGGAAAAATGCATTAAAAAGGATAATTTTATTGGACTGTCTTTGTGTGATTACAGGTATGCTTTAGGGAATTTTGCTTGTGTGTCTGTTTTTCACTCTTTTCTGGCTTTGTATCTCTTTTTCACTCATTAGTTAGTATGTATGTCTGTTTTCCCTCTCATTCTTCTCTCTCTCTAACTTCCCCTTGACACCCCCCCCCCTTCTTCCATTATTTTCCTTTTTCATACCTGTTTTTGTTCCAGGGAACAAATATACAGCCCACTGCATGGACAGATTGTAAGGCAGTGGGAAATGGATTCCAGTGTGCCCATACAACTGTTGGTGGGTACTGAGATCTGCAGATAGATTCAAAATCACAGCTTCCCCCTCAATTAAACCTCAAAACTGCAAAAAGGACAGGCCCCAACCCACAGTCCGCATTCAAAAGTGAACAAAGCCTGAGGACACTCATAAAGAAGAACAGGAGTTTGAACAAAAGAAGGAAAAGCAACCTCAACTTCCCTGAAAAAGAGAATTAAAAAAGGAGAGGGAAAGGGGGAGAGACAGAAAAATCTACACAAATGAAGAAAAACCAAAAGAAGAATACGAGTCTATCCCAGATCGCTGGGAAGGCAGACACTGAGAAAACTAACTTCAAAATGCAAACAATGAAGAAATCAGAATGACTGATCTCAAACTACAAATCTAGATATCAAGACATTAATGGAGAGATTAAAAAGAATTGAGGAGACACAAGAAAAGACTAGGAAGGAGTTGATAACTGAGATAACAGTAATAAAGAATACTGTGAAAGAAATAAATAAGCAACGAAAGCAGAAGAACGAATCTCAAAGCTTGAGGACCAAAATATAGAACTAACACAAACTATCAAAACATAGAAAAGAAGTTGAAAAAGACAGAACAAAACCTTCAAGAGATGAGAGATTATTTCAAGAGACCGAACCTAAGAATAATTGGGCTTCCTAAAACAGAAAGAGAGACAGAACTCACCTTGGAACAAATATTCCATGAGATTATTGAAGAAAATTTCCACCATCTCGTCAGTGATGCAAAAATTCAGACACAAGACATTCAGAGAACCCTTGTAAGACAACAAATGAGAAGACCAACTCCCAGACACATAACAATTCACTTAAATAAAGTAAGTATAAAAGAAAAAAGCCTAGAGACAGCAAGAGAAAAAGGCCAGATCACCCACCATGGAAGACCAATTAGAATAGCAACAGATTTATCTACAGAAATCCTTCAGGCTAGGAGAGCTTGGACCCTAAATTCAAAGTTCTAAAATATAAAAAATTTCAACCAAGAATATCCTACCCAGCCAAGCTAAGCTTCATCAGTGAAGGGGAATTAAAATCTTTCCCAGATATCCAATCCCTAAGAACTTATGCTGACACCAGACCACCTCTACATGGAAACATTTAAGAAAGTACTAAACACAGAAGAAAAGGAAAAAAGAACAACAACCTTCTTCACAAGAGTACAGAAAAAAAAGTAAAACATACACGGACCAACCCACAAACCATAAGAAAGACAACAAACAAACAGGAATAACAACAACAACCATATAAGAACCTTATGATAAGGATCAACGCTCACATTTCAATAATTAGCCTGAATGTGAATGGACTAAATGCACCACTGAAAAGACATAGAATGGCTAAAGGGCTAAAAGACATAAATGGCTAAAACCAGGCAACAATATATTGCCTTCAAGAGACCCATTTCTCTAGAAAGGACACACACAGACTCAAAGTAAGAGTATGGGAAGTGAATTTTCAGGCAAATGAACACACAAAAAAGAAGGAGTTGTGATCCTAATTTCAGACAAAATACAATTTAAGCTATAAAAATTTAAAAAGATACAGAAGGCTACTACATAATGATAAAAGGTTTACTCCATCAACAAGAAATATCTATCTTAAACATATATGCACCCAAAATAGGGTACCAACTCTCATAAAGCAGCTTCTAGAAAAATCAAGAAAGATATTGACTGTAACACTATCATAACTGGGGACATTAATACCTCACTCACAACCCTAGAGAGATCATCAGGACAAATATTAGCAAAGATATTCGGAACCTCAGTGTGATTCTTGAACAAATAGACAATTGATACCTACAGAACACTCCACCCAATGACCACAGAAATACATTCTACTCATCACCACATGGAACATACTCTAAGATCGACCACAGACTTAGTCATAAGTCAAGGATAAACAAATTTCAAAAGATCAAAATTTTGTCATGCACCTTCTCACACCACAGTGGAATAAAAATAAACATCAATACCAAGTAGGTTCCCTGCTAACCCAAAAAGACATGGACAATAAATAGCATGATGCTAACCAACTCCTGGGTAAATGATGATATCAAAACAGAGATTAAATGATACCTGAAAACAAATGAAAATGAAGAAACATCTTACCAAAATCTTGGGATGCCATGAAAGCGGTAGTAAGAGGGAATTCATATCTCTAAAAATGCACATTAAGAACATGGAAGGATAACAAATTAACAGCCTAAGTCACTTTAGGAAGCTGGAAGAGCAAGACCATCAAAACCCTAACTTCAGCAGAAGAATCCAGATAACCAAAATAAAAGCCCAAATCTGGGACATAGAAGACAAAAAAAAAAATAAACCTACAAAAAGTCAATGAAACAAAAACCTTATTCTTTGAAAGGATAAACAAGATCTATGATCCCCTAGCTAGACTGACCAAGAAAAAAAGAGAAAAAGCTCAAATAAACATAATCAGAAATACAAAGAATGAAGTCACATCAGACCCTGAAGAAATACAAAAGATCACTAGAGAATACTATGTACACTTGTATTGAAAATCTTAAGCAAATGGAGGACTTTCTGACATCACATAACCTGCCTAGGTTGAAACAGAAGAAATCGAGATCCTAAACGTACCAATAACAATTAAGGAAATTGACTATGTAATAAGAAAACTACCTACAAAAACAAGCCCTGGACCAGATAGCTTTCCAGGAGAATTATATGACATTTAAGATGGAGCTGATACCAATCCTACTGAAAGTATTCCAGGCAATTGAAAGATGGAAGCCTCCCCAAATCATTTTATGAAACTAACATCACATTGATACCCAAGCCAGGAAAAGACACCACAAAGAGAGAACTACAGGGCAATATCTTTGGTGAACATAGATGACAAAATTCTTAACAAGATCCTAGCAAACTGGATTCAACAGCACATTAAAAATCATCCATAATGACCAAGTAGGCTTCATACCTGGGAAGCAAGGCTAGATTAACATTCACAAGACAATAAATGCAATTAAATACATTAAGACATCAGGAAAAAACCACAGGATTATATCATTAGATGCAGAAAAATCTTTTGATAAAATCCAGCACCCCTTCTTGATAAAAACCCTCGAACATCTAGGCATACATGGAACATACCTCAAAATAGTAAAAGCCATCTATGAGAAACCCAAAGCTAGTTTCCTAAAGAGACAAAAATTGAAACCATTTCCCCTGAAAACTAGAACAAGACAAGGATGGCCACTCTGTCCCCTCCTGTTCAATATAGTATTGGAAGTCCTGGCTAGAGCAATCAGAAAAGAGAAGGCGATCAGGGATATCCATATAGGAAAAGAAGAAATCAAGTTATCTCTCCTTCCAGATGACATGATTTTGTACCTTGAAAACCCAAGCGAATCTGTCTAAAGCCTCCTTGCACTGATAAAAGACTTTGGCAAAGTCTCAGGGTATCAAATAAATGTGCAAAAGACAATCACATTTCTTTACACCAATAATAAACAAACAGAAACCCAAATAAAAGGCACAATCCCATTCACAATAGACACACACACACACACACACACACACACACACACACACACAGAAATACCTTGGCATCTTCCTAACCAGAGACATAAAAGACCTTTACAATGAAAACTACAAACACTGCTCAAAGAAATCAGATGATACAAACAAGTGGAAAAATAACCCATGCTCATGGATTGAAAGAATTAACATTGTGAAGATGTCCATTTTACCTAAGGCAATCTACAGATTTAATGCAATACCCATCAAATTACCAGCAACATTCTTCTCAGAGCTAGAAAAAAACAATACAGGAATTTATATGGAAAAACAAACGATCAAGAATAGCCAGAACAATCCTCAGAAAAAACAAACAAACAAACAAACATAAACAAAGCAAATGGTGTCACACTACCAGACTTCAAACTTTAATATAAAGCTACAATAATAAAAACATCTTGGTATTTGTACAGGAATAGGTATATAGATGAACGGAATGGAACTGAGATTCAGAAGCAAAACTTCAATTTCTCAACCAATTTACCTTCAACAAAGCCCCCACCACCTACCCTTTGGGAAGGGGGAACCTATTCAGTAAATGGTGCTGGAAAAACTGGCTGACCACATGCAGAAGACTCAAACAAGACCCCTATCTCTCCCCATACACATAAATTAACTCTAAATGGATCAGAGACTTAAATGTAAAACCTCAAACCATAAGAACATTAGAAAATGCAGGACACACCCTTATGGAAACTGGAACTGCCATCCAATTCTTGAAAAAACCCAAAATGCATTGGCCATAAGAGATAGGATAGACAAATGGAACCTCATTAAACTGACAAGCTTCTGCAAAGCCAAAGAAACAATTAAGGGAGAGGGAGACAGACTGGGAAAAAGTATTTGCTTACTCCATGTCTGACAAATGCCTAGCATCTTGGATCTACAAGGAACTCAAATGTGCTGAAAAGTAAAAAATTTTTAAAAACCCATTATAAAGTGGCCATAATATGTGAATAGACACTTCTCAGAAGAAGACATCTGAGCAGCCAACACACACATGAATAAATGTTCAACCTCCCTAATCATCAAGGAGATGCAAATTAAAACTACACTGAGGTACCACCTAACTACTGTCAGAATGGCTGTTATCAATAACTCAAGAAATAACAGATGCTGGAGAGAATGTGGTGAAAAGGGAACACTCCTACACTGTTGGTGGGAGTGTAAACTAGTGCAACCTCTGTGAAAAGCAGTGTGGTGATTCCTAAAAGCTCTAAACATCAACCTTCCGTATGACCCCACAATCCCTCTATTGGGAATATGCCCTGAAGAACTCAAATCCTCCTTAAAAAGGAACAATGTTGTGATAAACATACATGTGCAGGTATAAGGCTACAATAATCAAAATGCCCTTGCATTGGTAGAAAAACAGGCATATAGACCAATGGAACAGTATAGGTATTCTGGAAACAAAACTTTGATTTCTTAACCGACTCATCTTTGACTAACCCTCCACCAACAGGCACTGGGGAGAGGAGAACCTATTCAGTAAATGATGCTGGGAAAACTGACTGACCATATGCAGAACATTGAAATAAGAACTTTACCTATCACTACACAAAAAAATTAACTTTAGATAGATCAAAAACTTAAACACAAAACCTCAAACAAAAAGAATTTTGGAAAACATAGGAGATGCTTTACCAAAATTAAAATAGGCAATTATTTCCTGATCAAAACCCCCAAATTTTGTGCCTTAGACAAGTAGGACCTCATCAAACTGAAAAGCTCCTGTAAAACAAAAGAAGTCGCTGGGCTCGGTGGCTCAGCCTGTAATCCCACGCCTTTGGGAGACTGAGGTGAGTGGATTGCCTGAGCCCATGGGTTCGAGACCCACCTGGGCAGGCGAGACCTCATCTCTACAATAAATCAAAAAAATTAGCCGAGCATGGTAGCTTGCGCCTGTAGTTCCAGCTACTTGGAAGGCTGAAGCAAAAGGATCGCTGGAACCCAGCAGGTCGAGGCTGCAGTGGCTGGGAGTGGCCACTGCACTCCAAAACAAACTCCAACTCAAAAAAACAAACAAGCAAACAAACAGAAAAACAAAAGAAGTCATCAAGAGAGTGAAAAAGCCCACAGAATATAGAAAAATTGTTGCCAACTGTGTATTTGACAAAGGCCTAACATTCAGAATCTACAAGAACACAAACATGCCAAAAGTAAAAAAAATAAATAAGTAAACAGTCCCACTAAAAAGTGAGCAAAAGATATGAATAGACACTTTTCAAAAGAGGACCTATGAACACTCAACAGTTACATAATAGTCAGCTTCACTGATCATCAGAGAAATGCAATTCAAAACCATGTTGAGATATCACCCAATTCCAGTCAGGATAGTCATTATTAAGAACTCAGAAAACAAAAGATGCTGGAGAAGATGTGGGGAATAGGGTATGCTTCTACACTGTTGATGGGAGTGTAAACTAGTACAACCTCTGTGGAAAAGGGTAGCAATTTCTATATGATGTAAAAATTGACCTTTCATATAATCCAGCAATCCCACTTCTGGGAATATACCCAGCGGAAGTTAAATCATTCTACAAAAAAGATACCTGCACACACATATTTAGTGAAATATTATTTACAACAGCAAAAATATGGATTCAATCATGCTGCTCATTGAAACTGGACTGGATAAAAAAATATGGTATATGATATATATTCATAATGGAATATTATGCAATCATGAAGGAGGATAAAATTATGGACTTTGCAGCAAAGTGAGTGGAATTAGAGCCAATAATATTCAGTGATCTATCAAGAACTGAGTACCACATGTAGTCACTCATAAGTAGACCATAAATATTTATCATAATACTATGAGAAAGGAATTGTCATTAGAATGATGTTGCCAGAGGAGAGAAGGAGGGGGTCACATACCATCAATATGGATACCTGATCTTAAGTCAGTTGAAGTGAGGACAAAAGGGAGGCCCAAAATTTACCTGTACAATGACAGGTAATTGTAACCCATATCTTTAAAATTTTTTTAAAAGTAAAAGTAAACTTGTAAATGTCTCCATGACCAGACTTGAAAACAGCTTTTAAATGTATATTTCTGGTCCCCTTGAACATTGGTGGGGGCCCAAAATAGGACAAGCAATTAAAAAATTAGCAAACAGGTGTCACCAAGGGGATACTCTTGATGTCAAGCAAGAAAACTCAGGAGTATTTCAAGGCCTTATTCAAAGCTTCTAAATATAATGATTATGAGTTATGGATATGTTTAAACAACCATTAAATAATTTACCGCAAAGTTAGCCATTTAGACAAATCACTGAAACACCTGACCATAATTCTCTGACATGGTAAACAGGGAAAGTCTGGGAATTAAAACAATTCATAAAGGCATAATCAACTCCAAATCTTTTCCCATTATATCTAACCTCTCTCTCTCTCTCTCTCTCTCTCTCTCTCTCTCTCTCTCTGTGTGTGTGTGTGTGTGTGTGTGTGTGTGCGTGTGCGTGTGTGTGTGTGTGTGTGTGTGTGTGTGTGTGTGTGTGTGCTATCTCTAGGTTTCCTGTAAAACAAGGCACAGCAGATAAACAATGGTGCTTGTAAGGTTTCCCTATGCTAGTAGATATTAGAATCCTCTGCTTGGAAATTACTTTAAGTAACCTGACACAAAATGGATGCTTCAGGCTTGCTGTCTGTCCTACTTGTGTCTACCCTATTTTTAAGTGGCCCACTACCAGGAGGTAATCCTCCAACACCATACGGTGACCTCCTGGGTAACAAAACTCTTACTGTGATTCCATCAGTGACTTCTACCATTACCAACATCCTCTTGTAGCTGCATTTCAAGAAATGTGTGTAACACTGAACTCTACCTTGCCACCTAAAGATCGGGTTAAACCAGGCCCACTAATAAGTCCATGGAATTTTAAAATCAGCACATCCTCTAAGCATGGGGCAGTGATATTCATCACTTCCCTGCATACAGAAGTGGCAGGATCCTGCAGTCTCACACAGCAGAAACCTAATTTTCACTCATAGTGCAATCTCCTTAGGAGTTTGCTCCTATCAAAAGTTTAATCACTGTTTGCTTTCTCAGTAGTGCTGTTGTTTTAGCAAATTACCATAGTCAACTTATAGCATCTAATTGACTCCCTTGTGAAGAAGCAGTACTGCTGGGAGGAAGCCTGCACTGAGGTCTCAAAGTTAAATCACATTATAAAAGTTGCAGAGAACTTAGACTGCAGGAATATCCAAATCTAGACCCATGATTTTGTCCAGGCCCTCATGGGTACCAGATAGTTCCCTCTGGCAGGATTCCAGACAGCTAGAATTGCTAGTACTAATTACTTCCTGCCTAGTATCCAAGCTTTAAAATGTCATGACCACTATATCACAGAACACACTTCTAGAATATTGGCCATACTTAACAGGGAGGAAGAAAAAATCAAACACTGTATTATTGCTAACCATATGGAAATAAATTTTCTGTTAGCTAAAGCTGAGAGTCTTTCTGAAATAATGAGCAGTATTTTTGATACCACTATAGAGGAGTAACAATTAAAAATCTTGAATTATGAAAAGTTTGAAAACTTTGCCTAAACATACTTTTACTTTACAAGATTATTTCCAACTTTCCAATATTGTTTTGGTTGTTATAGCACTTTTTATTATAATATTTTAAATCATAGTTGATTGTGCTTTTGCTCATGATTTCACATGTAGTCATTAAATATTTTGCTTCCTGAGCTTTCATCCTAAATTCCAGTCTTCTTATCCTAGAAAGAAACATCCATATGCCCCAATTCAGCAGGAAGCAGTTACAGAAGAATAACCTTCATCCCTATTCCCAGAATTTCAAAATATTAAGAGAAGGAAATGAAAGGACCAAACAAGCAAAAAAGCCAAAAGGAAGTTGCCACAGTCATTGCAGGCAGCTGGGCATTGGGTTATAATTTTGTTTTATTATGACTACCAATTACTGGTATGCTTTAGTAAATAATATTTTACTAATATTACCAATGAAGTCTGCTAACTCTTATTTGCTCTAAAATAAGTTTAATTAACTCCACTGTGGAAAGCCACCATGAGTAACACTAGTAAAATTGTAACCTCTTTACCAGTAAAAAAATCCACAAGGATTTTTTTCTTTTTAAAAAAATTTTTATTTTAAAGATATGGAATGCAATTCAGGGTTATGTATACAAATAGTCATTGTACATAATGGTCCTCCCTTTGGTCCCCATATCACCTAATTTGAAATCAGGTACCTTTATTGATGAAGTGTGCCACTCCTCCACCCCCACTCCCTCCCCTGGCAGTTTTCCACTACTGCCAATTCCTTTCATACAATGTTATGAAAATTGCTCAGCATCCGCTTATGAGTGAGAGCATGTGGTACTCAGATCTTTGTTTCTGTGAAAAGTCACTGAGTATTACAGAGGATTTTTTTCATTAATATCTTGCTTTGAGTATGGGTTTCTAGGAAACTTGCATAACAAACAATTTGGATACCAAGATAAAAGAAATAAACCATTTTGATGACTCCAGTCCTCCTACAATTTCCCCAAGAATGTTTCTTTACCCTACCTAAATGACTTTTTGTTTTTTAAATTCAAGGACATTTAGAACTTACATTTGTGTCTTGAAACTTTCTTTTACAGATCTTGGGCTTTTCTTTCTGTCTCTGTCTGCATGGTCAACTGTATGAAACTCATGCCACTGCTGCACTAAGCAGTTAATTTCCATGGCAATGATAATCTCCCTCTCAGTTTTCCTACTGTTACATTCACATGGATATGTTTTGCATATTAAACAACTTTCATTTCCAGCTCAAAGAAAATAAAAAACCTTTATAAACCCCTGGTTCCTAATTTTTAACTGACACCCTTTTTAGTGTTTGGAATGCTGTCCAATCTTTAGGAGGTAGATCAACATTTTATTTTCTAATACACCTATTAAGTAAACTTTTTCTAATCTACTCTTTGAGCAATTATTTACATCTTTCCTGTGATACCAGCCACACTGTCCTAATACAAACATCTTATGAAACAAAGTTTATGAGTTTGAGAATTGTCTGTTTTGGTGCAAAATATGTAAAAGTTGGTCTTGGACCCTGTTGCTTGTATAGCTGTAAAGAGTTAAACTTATTTACCTTTACATTTTTTCCTCTCATTCTAAGTCATATCCAGAATGTTGATGGAGTGAACATTGTATACAATAAGCAATTTCTGATTGCAAACATCCCTTCCCATCGCCTTTTTTATTGGTTCCTTCAGTGTATATTATTCCAATTTTTGTTAGCATTTAGTGCCCATATATGAGAACATATGGCATTTGACATTCTGTTTCTGAGTCAATTCAGTTAAGATGATCTCCAGTCCCATCATATTGCTGAAAAGGACACAATTTCATCCCTTTTTATAAGTGTGTGATGTTTCATGGAATGTATATATACCACAATTTATTTATCCAGTCAATTTTTGGTGAGTACATAAATTAATTCCATTATTTTTCTATTGTGACTAGCACTGCAATAAGCAGACAAGTACAGATATCCTTTTTTAATTTACTATAAAGAAGAAGGGTGCAAGTCAGTATTAGGTAAAGTGGTCTTCATATAAGTGAAGTTTGGTGTTCCAATTGATCCTCATTTTCCCTGGCTTAGTGCTGGAATCCAGCTCCAGGAGAGAGTCAGGGCTTGAGACGTGGGAATCGGGAAGTGGCAAAAAAGAAAAGATGAAAATGACAGAAATCCTCTTCCTGGGGAGAGCTCAAGGCTCTGCCAATTTTTATTCAATTCTTACAAGCTTGTATAGTTTTTTTACTGATCTCCCTACCCACAAAATGTATCCCATGTTACACATTAAATGTTTACATCGTGTTTTTTCTTTTGTTTATGGGGAAGTTGACCTTTACAAGTTTCATTTTTTTTCTTCCTGCTACCAGGTGGTGTAACAAAATACCAGCTGCCAATTTATCAGTGACATTCTGTGACCTCTAGGCCAACTGAATCTCTTCCCTTTGCTATTCTATTTATTTTCCTTTACTAATCTATTTTCTTAATACTACCCTTATATATACTTTTAGCAGCAGTATATTGACTTGTTTTTTCTTTTATATAACTACCCTTATCTTACCCACTATGAATTCTTAATGCTATTAATTTGAAAATTTAACTTTCTTAATTCTAATTGCCTTATCTATATTACTTGTTATTTTCTTGTTATTTACATTTTATATTACTTGTTATTTACATTTTATATTTCTAAACAAAACATGTCTTAATCTACACTTATATATGAACTTAATCTTACTTCTAATCCTAAATGTATTTAATTTTAAACCTACATTAAGTGTGTATAATTTTAAGTTTACCTTAAAACTTAATTATTTCCTATTCCTTATATTTTACTAATACCTACATCTATATTAAACATTTATCTTTTAATTATAACTATTTATTTAATTCTAATCCTTACTTTAATTTTAACCCTCTTTCTAATTAAACTATAATATTTCTTAAATCAAAAGGCATGTCTGTGACTTGTTTTTCCTGAAAACACCTGTTTTGGAGACACTGTCTCAGTTTCTCACTCCCTCATCAATCACAACTGTCAATATTGTTACTTATAAAGGGTATAAGGAAGCACTTGTTTTTCCTTTTTAGCTAAAAGTTTCAAAATTTGCTTTTCCTTGTCCCTTCAGGGGGGAAATTTTTGCTGTTGAGCCTTTTTCACATTTTTATACATAGGTTTACTGCTAATTCCACATCCTTGCACATTCTAAGGGGTACCTTTTTTGCTGCAATTTTACTTCCATTATGCCTATGTATAATTTTTGCTGTCAAAATGCCATCATCCATTAGCGCATCTATTATCTCAATTAAAGAGGGAACATTCTCTAGCCTATGCATGCAATCCTTCAAAGTTAGGGAAGGTCCATCAACAGGATCCATGGGGCTTTGCCTCCGTCATGGCCGCATTTTACTCCCAGCCAGCATTTTTCCTATTTTCAGGTCCCTTTTACCTTACTTTTACTAGTGTTTGCAGCTCCCGGCAGCTTAGGATCAAGTGCACTTAATAATGTTATGTGACTCCTCATCCCCTGGCATTGTCTGACTACTATTGATCCCTCTATTGTTGTACTGTGATTAATGTCCAGGACCCATTTATGAGAACACGTGACATTCAGTTTCTGAGATAGATCACTGGGTATAATAGGACTCTAAACCCATCCAAGTTGCTGTGGAGTCCATAATTTTGTCCATTGTGATTGCTGTGCATACGTAACACATTTTATAATCTATTCAACTTTGATGGGCAGCACGTTTGATACAGGATTTTGCTATTGTGCATAGAGCTGCAACAAACATGCATGTGCAGGTATCTTTTTTGTAGAATGATTTGAGTTCCTCTAGGAATATTGATATATATTAAATATATATTATATTAATATATAGGGGAATTGCTGGGTCATTTGGAAGGTCAATTTCTAGTTCTTTCAGAAATCGCCACACTGTTTTCCATAAAGCTTGTAATAGCTTACACTTCCACCAACTGTGCAGAAGCATTGCCTTTTCTCCACATCCTTGCCACCATATGATTTTTAAAATTAATGGTGGCCATTCTAACTGGGAGTTATATGATATATCAATGTAATTTTCATTTGTATTTCTCTAATGATGAATGAGGCTGAGCAGTTTTTTATTCATGTCTTCTTCTGAGAACTGCCTATGTCTTTTACCCACTTTTTAATAGGGATGTTTGTTTTTCCTTTCTGCTCATTTGAGTTCCCTGTAGTTCCTGTATGTTAACACTTTGTCAGATAAACAGCAAATATTTTCTCATTCAGTGGGCTGTCTCCCCTCTCCCCTGATAATTTATTTTGCTTTGCAGAAGATTTTTAGTTTGCTGAGCTTCCACTTGTCTACCTTATCTCATATGACATGCTACTGGGATTATGATCGGGGGGGTGCAATTGGCAGTTAAGGGAAACTGCTAGGGGAGGGAGGGCCAAACCTCAACAACAGGGTACCTGCATGACCAGCATTTGTATACATAACCCTGAATTGTATTCCACATCTTTGTAATAAAAAAATTTTTTTTCCTTCCTATTCCAACATGGAGAAGAGTATCTTCAGTGTTTTCTAAGATTCTCATCATTTGAGATTTTGTGTTTAGGTCTTTGATACATTCAGAGTTGATTTTTGTGTATGGTGATAGGTTGGGGTCCTGTGTTATTCTTTTGCATATGATCAACCAGTTTTCCAGCACTATTTAATGAATAGGGTCTCCTTTACCCAGTGTTTGGTGGTTGAGGCTTTGTCAAAAATGAGTTAGTTGAGAAATTGAGGTTTTGCTTCTAGAATCTCTGTCCTATTCCATTAATCTATATGATTGCACCAATAACAGGTTGTTTTGATTTTTTTAGCTTTATAATAAAGTTTGAAATTTGAAAATGTAATACATTCTGCTTTGTTTCTTCTGCTGAGGAATGGTTGGACTATTCATGGTCTTTTTTATTTTCATATAAATTGTTGCATTGTCTTTTTCAGGTCTAAGAATAATGATGTAATTTGATGGGTATTGTGTTGAATCTGTAGATTGCCTTAGGTAAGATAGATGGACAGCTTAACAATATAAATTTTTTCAATAAATTAGAATGGATTATTTTTCCATTTGTTTGTGTCCTCTTTGATTTATTTGAGCAGTATTTTGTATTTTTCACTGTAAATATCTTTTACTGCCCTGGTAAGAAAGATATCAAGGTTTTTCTTTATTTCTTTTTTCTTTCTTTTTTTGTGTGGATATTGTGAGAGGGATAGTGCTTTTTATTTGGTTATTTGCCTGTTTGCTGTTGATGTATAAAAATGCAACTGTCTTTTGCACCATGATTTTGTACCCTGAGATTTTCCAAAGTCAATTAACAATGCTAGGATGTTTTTGTCAGATTCCCTTTGGTTTTCAAGGTATAGAATCTCATCATCTGCAATGAGGGATAGCTTAACATCCTATTTTCCTATTTGGATATCCCTGATTTTTATCTCTTGCCTGATTGTTCTAGCTAGTACATCCAATACTATGTTGAACAGGATGGGTAAGAGTGGGTACTCTTAGCTTGTTCCCATTTTCAGGGAAAATGTTTCCAACTTCTGCCCATGGAGATATATGTTTGCTGTGGATTTATCACAGATGTCTCTTTTGATTCATCATAGCTGGCTCTACTATTTTGAGAAATGTTTCCTCTGTGCCTACACACTCAAGGGTTTTCATCAAGAGGGATATTTAATTTTGATTAAAGTGTTTTCTGCATCTAGTGATATAATCATGTGGTTCTTTTTTTTGTATTTGTTGATGTACTGAATTGCATTCATGGCCTTGTGGATGTTGAACCAGCCCTGTATCCCAAGAATGAAATCTGCTTGGTCAAGGAGAACTATTCTTGGGATATATTGTTTGATTCCATTTGCTATAATCTTTTTGAGAATTTTGGCATCTATGTTCATCAAGGAGATTGGCCTGAGGTTCTCTTTTTTTGTGAGATCTCTGCTAGCATTGAGTATGAGTGTGATGTTTCACTGGCAGCAGAATGGAGGGGCTCAGCCCTCTAGACCCATCCTCCTGCTCTCTGTGCAGTCAAGGAGAGATTTTTTTCTGGTCATTTCACCAACCTCAACATTTCCACCTGTTTACAGTCCTATCCTGATGCGCTGATCTAGCTGTCTCTTGTGTGACTCAGATGACTCTGAGACAGCTGGGGAAAGAGGGTAGGATTAGTTCAAACCTCACTTCAATGTATCAGTGGCTGTAGCAAGATCCTCCTTCTATGATTGCACAAGTCCTGTGAGTGGTACAATAAGGGAGATGAGGTAAGTTGGACTCCACACCAGTCCTATCCCTCTAGAGATAATGCTCCTGGGTATCCTGTCTGGGTTAGTGGTGACCAACCTTAGAAAAGTGTGAAATTCACCACTAGGTCTCCGCACACAGCTCTACTGCTTAAGAGGGCAGAGAGGAGAATACCTCTGCCAAGTTCCAGGACAAAGACAATGGTGGCATGCCTATGTCTTCTCTGTGGAGACTCTGCAACCAATTTCCTCACCGAATTCTCTCTGGTCTTCCTGTTACCACCTGGTGCTGAAGTTTTTGGTGTCAGGTCAGGCGCTGAAGAGTAGCTGATCCCTGTCATTTCCTTCCAAGTAGGGCTTCCCAAGTGGTGCCTGCCTCTGTGTGGCAAAAAGCTGGAACCTAAGCAGCAATGCATGGCAGCTACCTCAGCAGGAGATCCTAAACTGCTTTTTCCCATGATCTCACTCATTCAGACACTCACTCATTCATCCCCTTGCATAAACACATGCATGTAAATTTGTCATCATGCACACTTACTTGTACAGAGAATCACACACTCCAAACTCCATTGCCATCTTGGAATCCCTTCCCCTATCATTTTTACTAATTTCTGTTTTGGGGGTTAGATTCCTAGTATTGGAATTCCCTGGTTAAATGATAATTTAGTAATTAATTATTTGAAAACTCTCCAAACTGTTTTCCACAGAAGTTGAACTATTAATAGTCTAAAATCCTATCCACAGTGAATGAGTGTTTCCTTTGCTCTGCAAGTGTGCCAACATCTGTTAATCTTTGACCTTTTTATTAATTTTTTTAATTTTAAAGATGTGGAGTACAATTCAGGGCTAGATATACCAATATTGATTATGCAGGTACCCTTGTTGATGAGGTGTGCCCTTCCCTCCTCTAACAGAGTCCCTAATCTGTCAATTCCACCTCCCCTCCCTGGCAGTTTCCCACTACTGCCAATCCCTTTCTTATAGTATTATGATAATGTTCAAGCTCCACTTATGAGTGAAAGCATAAGGTTCTCTGTTCTTTTTTCTTTGATAGATCACTGAGTATGGATCAAATCCATCCAAGTTGCTGTGAAGTTTATATGTTTGTCCTTATTTATGGCTACATAATATTCCATTGTGTATATGTACCACATTTTATTTTTATCCAGTCCAGCTGTGATGGTTGGTTGTGAGTATTTGCTGTTGTGAATAGAGTTGTAACAAACATATGTGTACAGGAATCTGCTTTGTAGAATAATTTGAGTTCTTCTGGGTATATTCCAAATAGGGGAATGGCTGGATCAAATGGAAGTCAATTTCTGTTCTTTCAGAAATCACAACCCTGTCTTCCAAAGAGATTGCACAGGTTTCCATTCCCACCAGCAGAGTTCCTTTTTCTCCGCATCTTCACCAGTAGCTGTTGTGGTTTGTTTTATTAATGATGGCCATTCTTAGTGAGGTTAGGTGGTATCTCAAAGTGGTGTTGATTTGAACTTCTCTGATGATTAGTGAGTCTGAACACTTTTTCACGTGTCTGTTGAAGCCCACATATCTTCTTTAGAGAAGTGTCTATTCATGTCTTTTGCCCACTTTCTAAGTGGGTTGTTTTTTTGTGTGTGTTTGTTTGTTTGTTTTGCTGTCAACACCTTTGAGTTCCTTGTAGATACCAGATGTCAGACCTTTGTCAGATATACAATTGGCAAATAATTTTTCCATTCTATGGGCTGTCTCTCTGCTCTCTTGATGATTTCTATTGCTTTGCAAAAGCTCATCAGTTTGATAAGGTCCCACTTAGCTAACATTTCTTATGGTATAGGTACTTAGGGTTCTGATGAGGAATTGGATGTGAGTTCCAATTTTCATAAGAGTGTCTCCTGCATTTTCAAAATTTTTTATAGTTTTAGATTTTTACATTTAGGTCTCTGATCCATTTAGAGTTAGTTTTTGTGTATGGTGATAGGTAGTGGTCCTGTTTCAATCTTCTGCATGTGGTTAGCCAGTTTTTCCAGCACTGTTTACTAAATAGGTTCTCCTCTCTCCAGTGGTTATTGTTGGAGGCTTTGCCAAAGATGGCTTGGTTGAGAAATTGAGACTTTGCTTCTGGAATCTCTTTCCTGTTTCATTGGTCTATATGCCTGTTCTTATACCAATACCAGCCTGTTTTAATTGCTGTGGCCTTAAAGTAAAGTTTGAAATCTGGATTATGATATCTTTCTGCTTCATTTCTTTTGCTAAGGATTGTTTTGGCTATCTCTGGTCATTTGTTTCCACATGAATTTCTGTATTGTCAATTCCAGATCTGAGAAAAACGATGTTGGTAATTTGATGGGTAATTGCATTGAATACGTAGACTGCCTTTGGTAGGAAAAACATTGTAACAATGTTGATTCTTTCTGTCTATGAGCATGGAATATTTTTCCATTTGCTTATGTCTTCCTGAATTTCATTTGACAGTGTTTTGCATTTCTCATTGTAAATGTCTTTCACTTCTCTGGTTAGGAAGATGCTAAGGTATTTCATTTATTTTGTGGCTATTGAGAATGGGATTATGCTTTTTATTTGGTTCTCTGCCTGCTTGTTTTGGTTTATAGAAATGCAACTGTCTTTTGCACATTTATTTTTTATCCTGAGACTTTGTCAAAGACCTTTATTAATGCCAGTAGGTTTTTGATATTCTCTTGGATTTTCAAGGTATAGGGTCATATAGTCCACAAAGAGGGTTACTTGACTCCCTCTTTTCCTATTTGGATGCGCTTGATTTCCTTCTCTTGTCTGATTGCCCTAGCTAGGACTTCCAATACAATGTTGAACAGGAGGGGTGAGAGTGGGCAATCTTGTCTTGTTCCAGTTTTCAGGGGAAATGTTTCTAGTTTCTGTCGACTTAGCAATATGTTAACTGTGGGTTTAATATAGATGGCATGTAGTATTTTGATGTATGTTTATATTCTCCTATACTTAAGTGTTTGGGGGCTTTTATCAAGAAGAGATGCTGGATTTTATCAAAAACTTTTTCTGCATCTAATGATATAATCATGTGATTTTTGTTTATACATCTGCTAATGTATTTAATTACATTTATGGTCTTGTGAATGTTGAAGTCCTGCATCTTGTAAATAAAGCATAGTTGGTCATGGCGAATGATTTTTGAGATATGTTTTTGGATCCAATTTGCTAGAATCTTGTTAGGGGTTTTTTTTTTCTGTGTTCATAAGGGATACTGTCCTGAGCTTTTTTTCTTTCTTTCTTCCTTCCTTCCTTTCTTTCTTTCTTTCTTTCTTTCTTTTTTTTTGTTGGATCTTTATCTGGTTTGGGTATCAGTGTGATGTTAGCTTTGTAAAATGATTTGGGGAGAATTCCATGTTTCTCAATTTCCTGGAATACTTTCAATAAGATTGGTATCAACTCCTCCTTGTATGTTGTGTAGAATTCTGCTGGAAAACCATCTGGTCCAGGATATTTTTTGTAGGTAGTTTTCATATAAAAGAGTCAATTTCCTGGGTTGTTATTGGTTTAATTAGTGTCTCAGTATCTTCTTGTTTCATCCTGGGGAGGTTTTGTTATGTCAGAAAGTCCTCCATTTCACTTAGGTTATTAAGGTTGTTTCCATATACCTATACATAGTAATCTCATAATCTTTTGTATTTCTTTGAGGTCAGTTGTGATTTAATCTTTTGTTTTCTGATTGTAATTTTTAGGATTTTTTTTTTTTGGTCATTCTGGCTAGGGGTTCATCAATCTGGTTCTTTCAAAAGAACCAGTTTTTTGTTTTATTGATGTTTTCTACAGTATTTTTGTCTTCTGTATCCCATATTTGGGCTCTTATTTTCATGATTCAGATACTTCTTCTAAAGTTGGAGTTTTGGTGATTTTCTCTTTCCAGCTCCCTTAGGTGATTTGTTAGGCTCTCCACTTGTGATTGTTCCATTTTCTTGATGTGTGCTCTTAGAGATACAAATTCCTCTCTTAGAACTGTCTTTATGACAATCCATAGATTTTGGTAAGATGTTTCATTTTCATTTGTTTCCCCCGCAAATTTTTTTTCTGCTTTGATTTCAGTGTTGACCCAATGTTGTTCAGCATTATGCTGCTGGGTGTCCATGTCTTTGTGGGCTTTGGGCAAATGTTGTTGGTGTTGATATTTATTTTTATTCCACTGTGGACAGAGAATATGCATGGCAAGATATCAACCTTATGGAATTTGTTTATGCTTGATTTATGACCAAGGATATGATCAATCTTACTGTACATCCCATATGGTGATGAGTGGAATGTATATTCTGTGGTTTTGGGGTGGAATAATCTGTAGGAATCTATTAAGTCCTTTTGTTTGAGTGCCAAGTTTTGGTTCTGTATCTCCTTGTTGACTTTTTGCCTAAATGATCTATCTAGGGCTGTTAGTGGGTTAAATAGTGTTAGAGTCAATATCTTTCTTAGTTTACCTAGTGGCTGCATATAAATACTGGTGCTTCTGTGTTGCATGCATATATGATTAGGATGGATATTTCTTGTGAAGGATTGAAATTTTCATCATTATGTAGTGTCCCTTTGTATCTTTTAAAAATTTTGATAGTTTAAAGGTTGTTTTGTCTGATATTTAGATCATGACTCCTATCTTCTTTTGTGATCCATTTGACTGGAAACTCATTTTCTGTCCTTTAACTTTGAGTCTGTGTGAGTCCTTGGTGGTGAGATGAGTTTCCTGGATGCAGCAAATAATTGAATCATGGCTTCTTATGCAGTTTGCCATTCTTTGTCTTTTCAGTGGTGCATTTAGTCCATTCACATTCAGGTTAGTTATTGAAATGTGATTTATTTCAATTATGTGAAATATTTATTCCTGTCATGAGATTCATATATAGTTTTTTCTTTGTTTTCTTTTGAATATGGGTTTGATAAATGTGTGTGTTTACAAGTTTCTTGTTGAACTATATTCTCTGTTGATTTTGTGCTCTGTTATTCTCTTGGGAAGAGTGTGTGATTTCGTCCTGTTTGGGGACCCATACTGCTGCCAGGAGGTCTAAGACCTCCGTTTTATTTTTTATAGTTTTCCCCTCTGCAGTGAGCAATCCCCACTCCCTCTAAATTGTCCCATGAACATGTACAGTTGCAAACGCATACCTGCTGTCAGTGTAGATGTTGACAACTTTTCCTTCACCTGCTTCTTGGTTAGGGCAATCAGTTGTGCTTTTTGGGCCGATGTTCCTTGCAGAAGAGGCTCAGACCAAATAATTCCCTGTAGAGTGACCACCGCTGCCCCTGCATATCTTACCCCATTCTGGATGAAACTGCTGCCATCCGAGAAAAGCATTAGGTCAGGGTTTGTTCTTGGGACATCAGTTGGGTCCCAGTGCAGCTTCTGGAACTCAGTTGTTTAATAACAACAATGCGGCAGCCCCATGGAACTTTCTTCCAGTAGTAAAGTTGCGGGGTTCAAGCTGGGGGTATGCTGGAACTTGATGTGGGGTTGATCTAAAAGCAGTGCTTGATAATGAGTTATTCAGGCATTTGACATCCACTTGTCAGGGGTCCCTCAGAATAAAGACTCCACTACATGTGTGGCCACAACAGTCATATTCTGCTCCAATGTTAGTTTGTCTGAGTCCTTTACTAACATGGTAATGGTGGCTACCAATGGCAAGCAGGGAGGCCAGCCCGAGGACACTGGGTCTAGTTTTTTTTTTGACAGGTAGGGGACCAGCCTCTTCCATGGGCCATGCTTGTGGGTTAGGACCCCCCCAGACGATGCCTCATCTTTCATTCACACAAAGGTGGAAAGGTTTTTCAATATCTGGCAAGATCAGGGCCAGAGCTGAGACTAGAGCATTTTTTAAGAGCTTGGAAAGCTTTGTCACCCTCTGGTGTCCATTTAAAATTAGCCTCTGGTCCCTTGGTTATTTAATAGAGGGGTTTTGCAAGTTCAGCAAACAGGGATCCATAGTCGGCAGTATCCTACAGCTCCCAAGAATTCCCGCACCTGCCTTTTGCTTCCTGGGTATAGCCTGCTATAGCCTGAATGTGCTGGGCAGTCAGGGATCTTTTACCTCCCTTGAGGTTGTACCCAAGGTGGCTACAATCACACAAAGCTGAGACTTTTTTGCTGACACCCTATACCCCAGAGTCTCAAGTTCTTAAAGCAGGTTCCTGGTGGCATGCAGGCACTCACCTTCTGATGTAGCTGCAACTAACAGATCATCTACATACTGTAGCAGAGTCACTTCATGGTGCTGTTGCTGGAAAGCTCAGAAGTCTTGGCAGAGAGCTTCATCCAACAGCGTGGGAGAGTTTTTAAATCCTTGTGGGAGTCATGTCCAGGTTAACTGGCCATTTTCCCCTTTTTCAGGATCTGTCCATTCAAAAGCAAACAAGGGTTTGCTTTGCTCAGCCAACGGGATGCTGAAGAAGGCATCCTTAAGGTCCAGGAACAGTGTATACTTGCCTCTCTGGAGTTAACCCACTGAGGAGGGTGTATGGGTTGGGCACTGTGGGATGGATATCCTCCACTTGCCTGTTGACCTCCCTGAGTCCTGGACAGGGTGATAGTCT
The DNA here is from genome assembly GCA_027257055.1 of Cephalopachus bancanus. Classification (NCBI taxonomy): domain Eukaryota; kingdom Metazoa; phylum Chordata; class Mammalia; order Primates; family Tarsiidae; genus Cephalopachus; species Cephalopachus bancanus. Next base: position 112,050 of record JAPVLO010000982.1, on the reverse strand, counting down.
CCTGTGCTTTTTTGACAGGAAGAAGTGGGGTGTTCCAGGATGAGTGGCACAGCACTAGGATTTCAGCTTCCTGGAGATGCTGGATATGGATTGCTATGCCTTTTCAGACCTCTGGGAAAATAGGGTACTGTTTTACCCTAATGGGTGTTGCCTGACTTTTGAGATGTACAATGACTGGCAGTTGATGAGATGCCATCCCAGGGGAGTTTAATTCGACCCAGACTTGGGGAAACTCAGTCTGCAGCTGGGCCATCAGTATGGTGTTTGAAGAGTCAAGAGGGGCCCCCTCTCTGTTAACATGTATTCCTCACTTAGGGGAACAGTAACAAGAATTTTTGATGTCCCAGGTGGGTTTAGGTTTACTGCTGCCGTGGTTTCCTCAAAACCTATGTTGGCCTTAAGCTTGTGTAAGAGGTCATGTCTCAGGAGCAGGTACAGGCACTCTGGAATTACTAGGAATAAATGAGTTACTTCTCCTTTTCCCAAATTTATTGTTCTTTCAGTGGTCCAGGGGCATAATTGGGTCCCCATTGCCCCCTGGACCAAGGAAGGCTTATTCTGAAGCAGGCTGTTGTACTTTTGGAGGAATCAATACTAAGCCACCATGTCCACTAAGAAGTGGACAGGGCTTTCCCCCATCATAAGTTTCACCTTGGGCTCTGGGGGTGGGGGACTGACAGAGCTGGGGCTCAGTTTGTAATTGAAGCAGAGGAGTAGATTTTGGTGGGCATTGCCACCCCCCCCCCCGGGAGGGCACTCTTGTGGTTGGGGTGGCCTGCCTGGGCAGCCTTTTACCTAGTGCACAATTTTTTTTCAGGAGGCACATTGATTTTTTTGCTAGTGGAGATTTTTGCCCGGTGCTGGTTCCTCTTTTTGCTGTTGGCTGCTTGGGTTTAGCTTCCTGAAAGGCTGCTGCTACTACTTTGGCCATCTTTTTGGTTTGTTGGTCTTCAAGCAAGTTCCTGCTATTATAGGCCTTCTGGGCTACCTCAGTTAATTCTGATAAACTTTTCCCTTCAAATCCTTCAATTTTCTGCTATTTCTTTCTTATATCAGGAGTTGACTGGGAGACAAAGGCTATAACTAAAGCCCTCCAATTTTCTGGAGCCTTGGGTTCTATGGGAGTATACGTCCAACAGGCCTCCATAAGGCATTCCAGAAAAACCATGGGAGATTCCTGTGGGCCCTGAGTTACTTCACTTACCTTAGACAAATTTTGTGAGTCACCTAATGGCAGTCTGGAGACTCCCCATTAGAGTCCAGTGATAGGTGGTGAGACACTCCCTACCATGATCAGTGTTTGGGTTCTAATTAGGCCTCTCAGTGGGGAAGACACATCCACACAGTCCTGCTCTGCCGATCTGCCATCCGGTCCCAGGACCAACTTCCTTGCCTCCTGATGGATTTGTTCTCTTTCCTCCGAAGTAAAAAGGGCTTGGAGGAGCTGCTGGCAGTCACCCCAAGTGGCCTGGTGGGTGAAGAAAATAGTTTCTAAAAGGTCTATGAGGCTCTGAGGTTTTTCAGAGAATGCCAGATTTCGTTGATTCCAATTGTAAAGATCACTAGTAGAGAAAGGGACATAAACCATAAAGGGCTGGCCTCCCAAACCTCCCATGTCTAGTCCTGAGACCCGTCTCAGAGGAAGAATTGTGGAAGTTTGTGGTTCTGAGTTGTCTGACAATGAGTCATGGCTAGTAAGTTTATTGGCAGTGGTTGGGCCCTTGGGAGCCATATGGGGAAGAGGGGGATAAAGGGGCTGATACGAGGACCCACTCCTCATGAATGACAGACTGAGAACCTTGTGGACCTCCTGCTCCCACTCAGATGTAGAGTAGAGCAGGGGAATTTCATTGTCCTTCAGTGGGCTCTCGAGGACTAGAGGTTTGACTTTTGGAGTTTCCTGTAGAGCTAAAACACGAGAAGAATTAGCTCTCTTTTTGGCTTTCTTCATCCATGATGGCTGCTGCATTACCAGGAGATACCAGGCAGTGATGTATGGAATCTGGTCCAGGTGGCGTAGACAGACAAATGGTCGAACCTTCCCCACTATGGCAGGGTGGAAGGTCCCCTCTGGCGGCCAGCTGCAATGAGGAAATAGGCCACTCAAGGGAACAAAAGGCCGTTAGGTTTCCTTGGTTAACCTGATAATCTGACTGCTGTGCCACTCCTTGGAAATCCTTGAAGTGGCACAAAACCAGCTGCAGAGGGGTGTTAGAGCACTGCTGCCCCATAATATCGATAGCAATGACAGACACAACAGTGACTAACACTGAACAAATAAAGATAATAACACAAACTGAACAGACAGACCTAATTTTCTGAGGGCAATACCAGAGGGCCCAGTGACATCCAATGGGACCTTGGACCCAGGAATTAGTGCTGCATCCAACTTTCCCGTGGGTCTAACCAGAAGTGCACACAAACAAAACAAGAACTTGACTCACCTCTCAGAGGGCTCTGGGGACATTGTGAATCTTCCAGAGATGACAAGGGCTCTGGGGCTGTTGTGAGTCATTTTCAAGTCCACAGTCATTTTACAGATTCACCAGGACCAACAAACACTCATATTCATGGGTATGCAGACACAACATCAGCTAGTTTGGGGGGGGGCTGGGGATTAAGTTCTCAGATATCCCAGATGAGCCCCAAATGAAATAGGGACCAAGTGCTTAATTCACAGACACCAACACCAAAAGTACAAGTTATAAAAAGGAGAGGTTTTATTAGCCAAGAGCTAGGCCTGAGACTCAGCACTCATCAGATCACCCCAAAGTTTGTGCTTTTAGAATATTTTCTCTGGTTCACAATCAACTCCTGCGTAGTTGATCCACCAGTCACAGAGATTGGGTTGCTTGCTCCATTGTGAGTGAGTCAGAGCACTTTCCTGCCCTGCCTTTAAGATGGTAGTGGGGTGGCTCTCTTGTCCTCTTTGGTAGGACTCTGCTTCTGAGCTCCCTCTACAGCCCCTGCCACCAGTGTCTGGCCAGGCATTGAAGTAGTGAGGCAATCCAGGAGCTGGTGGTCTCTCCTGCTGCAGTGGTGAAGCAGAGTCTGGGATGGTAGTCACTCCCTGCCCCTACTTCACAGGAAAACTTTTGTCTGTTTTTAAAAAAAGGCACTTGACATCTGTGAAGAACAAGGGACCCAGCAGAGAAGCAGCAACACCAACTGTTGCACCAGGGCCTTGGTCACATGCTCAAAATCCCCCATTTAGTCAGTCTCTCCCAGCATCTTCTTCCCAGGAAAGATTTTATTGATTAAAAAACTAAAAGGCACTCAGCTTTTGTATCCCACGAATCATGAATTGCTAGGGTCCAAGGTCAGCAGCTGCAGCACCAGTCACTGTACCAGGAATAGCCCTGACCACTAGATCCCTAGTCCTCACTCAGTCAGCCACTCACACACCCACTCACTCACCAGCACATAAACAAAATTTCCATACACTCACTCATTCACACTGGGAGTCACATAGTCTGACTGACTTGCCTGCCATCTTTCTGACCTCCTTGACTTTCTAATAATAACCATCTGTCTGGTGTGAGGTATCACTTCACTGTGGTTTAAATTTGCATTTCTCTGCAAAATGATTAGTGAGGTGGAGGATATTTTTATATGTCTATTGGTCACTTTTGTGTCTTCTCTGGAGAAATATCTATTCATCTCCTTTGCTTACTTTTTGATGGATTTTTTTTTTTTTTGGTTGATGTTGAGCTGTTTGAATTCCTTGTAGATTCTGAATATTAGCCCTTTGTCTGAGGCATAATTTGCAAACATTTTCTTCCATTCAGTAGGTCATTTACTCTGTTGATTCTCTCTTTTGTTGTTCAGAACATTTTTAGTTTGTCTTAGTTTTCTATCTTGATTTTTTGTATAATTGCTTTTAGGGTCTTTTATTATCAATTCTTTGCCTAGGGAAATATCCAGAAGAGTGTACCTAGGTTTTATTCTAGAATTTTTATAGTTTCAGATGTCACATTTCATACTTGAATTAATTTGTTTATGGTGAGAAATCTTGAGTTAATATTTGTATATGGTAAGAAACACAGACCTAGTTTCATTATTCGGTATATGGCTGGCCAATTTTCCTAGCTCCATTTATTGAATAGGATGTCTTTTCCCATTGTTTCTTTTTTGTTGGTTTTGTAAAAAATTTGTTGTTTGTAGAGATATAGTTTTACTGGGTTCTCTATTTCATTCCATAGGCCAATCTATTTTATTCTTGTATTAGTTCCATGCTTTTTTAATTACTATAGTCTTATAGTAATTGCTATAGCCTTATAGTATAAGGCAAACACAGACAATGTGATTGTGATATATGTCAACAATTGTTTTTTGCTTAAAATTGCTTTGGCTATTTGGCCTTTTTTTTTTTTTTGCTCCATAAAATTTAAGATTATTTTTTCTAGTTCTGTAACACAAAGAAGTTGAAATTTTATTGAATCTGTTGATTGCTCTGAGAAGTATGGTCATTTTAACAATATTCAATTTTACAACCCATAAACATGGGATTTTTTTTCCATTTGTTTGTGTCACATACAATTATTTTATCAGTGTTTTGGAGTTCTCCTTGTAGAGGCATTTTACTTCTTTAGTTAGGTGTATTCCTAGAAGTTTTTTGGGGGGGGCTGTGAAATATTATTAAGTCTTAATTGTATCCTCAGTCTAGGCTTTGTTATGCTTCAGCTATAGACTTTTGTACATTGAATTTTAGATCCCTGAACTCATTTCTCAGCTCTAAATGTTTCTTAAAGGAATCTTCAGTATTTTCTAGGTATATAATCATGTCAACCGTGAACAGTAATAGTTTGACTTCCTCTTTGCTAATTTGGATACATTTTATTTCTCTTTCCATATTGCTCTTGCTAAGACTTTCAATGTGATGTTGAATAAGAGTGGCGAAAGTAGACAACCCTGTCTTTTTCTTGTTCTGAGGGAAAAATATTTTCAAATTTTCCCAGTTAAGCACGTTATTGGCTGTTGATTTGTCATACATAATTCTTATTGTTTTGAAATATGTTGTTTCAATGCTCAGTTTGTGATGGTTTTTAACATAAAAGGATATTTTGTCAATGGCTTTTATGGATCTGTTGAGATGATTGCATAGTTTTTATTTTTGCTTCTCTTCATGTTGTGTATCATGTTTACTGATTGCAAATATTGAATTATCTTGGCATCTGTGGAATAAAACCCACTTTATTGTGATGGTTCCTTTTTATATGTTGTTAAATTTGGCATGCTAGTATTTTGTTAAGGATTTTAGCATGTATATTGAGGAATTCGGCTTGTAATTTTTTGTTGTTTTGTCCTGGCCTAATTTTAATATCAATGTGAAACTTGTTTCAAAGAATAATTTAAGAAGGAGTCTCTCTTCTTTAATTATCTAGAATAGTTTTCACAGAATTGATACTAGCTCTTCTTCATATGTCTGATAAAATTCAACTGTGAATCATTCTGGTCCTGGGCATTTTGTGGATGTTGGGAAATGTTTTTATTACTGATTCAATTCCATGGTTCATTTTCGGGCTATTCAGACATTCATATCTTTCTGGTTAAGTATTTGGAGGATGTATGTTACCAGGAATTCATCCATTTCCTCTAGGTATTCCAGCTTGTCATCAGAGTTGTTCATAGTAGTCCCTGATGAATTTTTTAAAAAGTTTCTGTGGTATGGCTTGTTATGTTATATCTGTCATTTCTGATTTAATTTATTTGTTTTCTCTCTTTTTTCTTGTTTAATCTTGTTTAATCTAGCTATTGGTCTGTCAACTTAGTTTACCCTTTCAAAGAATAAACTCAATGGTTTAAATTAAATAGTTTTTCTTTTTTTCTTTTTTTTTGAGTTGGAGTCTCACTCTGTCACCCAGACTGGAGTGAAGTGGCTGCTCCTGGCCACCACAGCTTCCACCTGCTGGGCTCTGGCGAGCCTTCCACCTTAGCCTTCCGAGTAGCTGGAATTACAGGTGTGAGCTACCACGCCAAGCTGATTTTTTGATTTATTGTAGAGATGAGGTCTCACCAAGTTGTCCAGGTGGGTCTTGAACCCACGGGCTCAGGCAATCCACTCACCTCAATCTTCCAAAGGCGTAGGATTACAGGCTGAGCCACCGAGCCTGGCTAACTGTAGTTTTTTTTTTTTTGAGTTGGAGTCTCACTGTCGCCAAGACTGGAGTGCAGTGGCTGCTCCCGGCCACTGCAGCCTCGACCTGCTGGGCTCCAGCGATCCTTCCACCTCAGCTTTCCAAGTAGCTGGAATTACAGGCATGCGCTACCATGAATGGCTAATTTTTTTTTTTTTTATTGTAGAGATGAGGGCTCACCAAGTTTCCCAGGCAGGTCTCAAACCCACGGACTCAGGTAATCCACTCACCTCAGCCTCCCAGAGGGCGGGATTACAGGCTGAGTCACTGACGCCCCACATGGAGACATTTTTCTAAGCAAATTATCATAGAAATCTGATAGTTTTACTTATGAGTAAGAGATAAACATTGAGAACACATAGGCACTAGGATGAAAACAATAAACTCTAGGGACTTGTAAATTGCAACAGGCACATGCTCACCACCTTGGTGATGGGCTCAGTATAAGCTCAAACCTCACCAGCATGAGGTGACCTTACCATGCCTATGTAATGTTCCTGCACATGTATCCTTTTAAGCTAAAATAAAAATAAATAAAAGTATAAGTAAAATAATATATCAGGAATAAGTTGTATTTATTTCTCAAATGCGAAGACAGTTCAACATACAAAAAATATCAACATACCACCTTAATAGAATAAAGTTCAAAAACACATGATCATTTCAACTGGAACAGTAAAAAGCACTTGGCCAACTCAATACACTTTAATAATATAAAACACACATCCACCACAATAAAAACAATAAGGTAAGACACTTCAACTTAATACAGGTCACATATTATAAATACACAATCAGTATTATAATCAGTGATAAAAAAAACCCAAAAAACCAAAAGCTTTTCCTCCAAAGTCACAAGCATGATGAGGTTGCCAACTTTTACAACTTTTATTCAACATGGAACTGGAAATCCTAATGAGAGAAAACAGGCAAGACAAGCCAATGAATAAAAAGCATCAAATTTAGAAAGTGCTCATTGTTTTACTTTGTAGAGTGCATGAACTTTTTGAAGAAAACCCTAAAGGCCCATTAAAAAGGCAAACAAAAAAATAAACTGTCAGAATTAATAATTGAGCAAAACCTCAGAATAAAAAATTAACAGACAAAATCAGTTTTATATCTATACACAACAATAAACAAATTGAAAAGACAATTAAAACAAACTATTTTACATTAAAATGATATTTAAAAAGAATAAAATGGCTCATAATAAGCAGCCAGACAGATGAAAAATTTGTATAATGAAATATACAAGACTCTACTAAAACAATCAGGATGACAAACAAATGAAAAAATCTCATGTTCACAGATGGGAAGACAACATTATTAAGGGAAGAATACTTCTCAAATACAACTACAGATTTAAGGCAATTCTGTCAAAATTCACTTTTCTGATGAAATTGGAAAAAAAATCTTATTATTCATATAAAATATCCAGACCTCAAATAGCAGAAGAAAGGGGGGGGGGAGGATGAAAAGCCTAGATAGCTCACACTTGCCATCAATATAATGTGGTTCTGATATAGAAACAATAATACAGGCCAACTGAATTGACTAGAGGTACCACTGGTGCTATCAAATGATCTTTGCCAAGGCATACTATTAACATTGAATGGGGAAACAGACAGTTTTCCTAAAAAATTGTGTTGGGAAAACTGAATAGCCACATGGAAAACAACTAAATTGGATTTTTTCCTTTCAACAAACACAAAAATCAACTCAAAATTAATCAGACAAAAATTCTTAGAAAGAAACTAGAGAAACAGTTTCACAACACTGAATTTGGCAATAATGTTAGATGTGGCGCCAAACACAAATAATTCCAAACAAAAAAGTATAGGATTTGGACTTCAATGAATCTGACACTTTGTACATCAGTGGACATAAACAGACTACAATGGCTACTCACAACATAGAAGATTATATTAGCAAATAACATACCTGAGTGAAATTATTATCAAGAATATATTTTTAAAACTACTAAAACTATGTAAAAATAATAAAAGATGAATAACAGATTTGAATAATTATTCATGAGTAGCCAATTGTAAATCAAAAGTACAATAAGTTACCACTTTACACCCATTAAGGATGCCAATTACCAAAACAAATATAAAAAATTTGTTGGTGAGTATGTGGAGAAAGTGGAGCACTTGTCCACTGCTAATGAGAGTATTAAGGGGTACAGACACCATCAAAAATAGTATGGTAGTTCCATATAAAATGTTGTAGGATAATTATGTTATCTTATAATTATACTCTCAGTATGTATGCACAAGAATTGAAAACAATAATTAAACAGACACTTAGAGATCCATGGTTATACTAACATTATCACCATAGCCAAAAATTCAAAACAACCCAAGTTAACAGTGATGATGATTAGGTAAACAAAAAATTACTGGAATAATGTTATTAACCCTAAAAGGAAATTTTAAAATTTTATACATGGTACAACACAAATAAATCTCAAAGACATTATGGTAAGTGACATCATCATACTATTATATGAATTAACTAGTGTACTCAAATTCATAGAATCTGAAAGTGGTTACAAGGTCCTATGGAGTGAAAGAGAATTAGACCTATTGTTTTTTGGCGTGTAGAGTTTCAGTTTTGTATGAGAAAAAAGTTCTGGAGATAATGTTGATTGTTGTACTACAGTATGGCGGCTTTTGACACTAAACTGTACAATTTAAAGTAACTAAAAACCTGAACTGTACAATTTAAGATGACTAAAATGATAAAAATTTATTATGTACACACACACACATATATATCTACAGAATTAAATAAAAAATAACTACAAGTTGTAGTAATCAAACAGTGTGGTACTGGCTTAAGAAAAACAGTGTGGTACTGGCTTAAGAAAAAATCATACACACAATGAAATATATTTGAATGACCAGAAATAAACACATATAAATGTAACCAATTGTCTTTTGACAAGTGTCAAGACCATTCAACAGTAATAAACAATTGCTTCAACAATGGGTCTTGAAGATAGATATCCACAAACTAAAGAATGAAATTGCACTTTTTCTCATAACATACATAAATATTTACTCAAAATGGATTAAAGGCCAACAATTAAAAATATAAAGCTAATTGAATAAGGCATAAAACTAATTCTATATGACCTTAAATTTGACAATGAATTATCAGATAAAAGAATGTAAAAGGCACAACTGAAAATAGAAAAATACTAGTAAACTGAACTTCATGAAAATTAAAAATGCAGGCCAGGCGGGGTAACCCAACCTGCAATCCAATAATTTTGGGGGGCTGATACAAGAGGATTTCCTGAGTCCAGGGGTTCAAGGCCAGTCTGGGGAACTTGGTGAGACCTCATCTCTACAATAAATCACAAAAACTAGCTGGGCATGGTGGCATGCATCTGTAGTTCCAGTTACTTGGAAGGCTGAAATGGAAAAATTGCCTGAGCCCAGCAAGTCAAGGTTGTGGTGGCCATGAGCATACCACTGCACTCCAGTCTGGGTGACAAAAGTGAGACTCCAACTTAAAAAAAAATTTAAAAGTGCAACAAAGACACTATCAATATAGTGAGAAAAAACAGCCTATAGATTTGGAGAAAATATTTAGAAATCAAATTGTCTAATTGTCTAATGTCCATATGTCCATCATGTATAAATAACTCTTATAACACAAAAAAAAAAAAAGACAGCCTATTTTTTCCCAAACATATAGACATGGGCACCAAGCACATTGAGATGATCAACATCTGTTTTTGTGTAAAGTCAAATAAAAATCATAGTAAGATACTACTTCATGTTCAATAGAATAGCCATAGCCAAAGAAGGAAGGAGGGGAAGACGGGAAGGGGGTAGGGAGGGAGGGAGGAAGAAAAGGGAAAGAAGTTAATGAGTGCTGATAAGGTTTTGAGAAAATTGTGGTACTGATATATTACTGATGATAAACTGTACAAAACATTTTAGCAGGTTCATAATGGTAAGCCATAGAATTATCACATAACTCAATAATTTCATTTTCAGGTATAACCAACCCTAAATAACTGGAAAACAGATGTTCAAACAGAAAAAATTTTTAGCACAACTGTTTGTAATATCATGAATCACAACAGCCTAGATTAGAAGCAAAATAAACATGCAGATGGCTGAACAAACAATAATGGTATATTTATAAAACAGAATATTAGTTATCTGTAAAAAATTAATACATGCTACAATGTGAATAAATTTGAAAAACAATATTAAAAGTGAAAGAATGTCAATATATATTTTTGTGATATAACTAATTCTGGATAAGTATGTGATGTTTTTGGACGTGTAAACCATGATAACTTTATTCTTTGGATATGAATACCAGCATCACATTTGTATAAGCTCTGATGCTCTTTCTTAGTTTGGAATATAAGTTTCCAGAATGCAAAACCTTGACCCTTTGAATACAAATGCATGTTCATGACTATGAAAGTCATGTCCTCTTTTTCAAGTGTTAGGGAGTTTACAGTAAAATCAAGGAAATGAGGTCAGGGTTTAACTGGCAGAAAGCCTGCATCCATGTGCATGAAAGAAGAGCTTCCTGAATACAAAAAAAAAATCTATCTTCCTTGGATATGGCATTCTAGTTTTCTAAATCCTGGCCTCATTTTTTGGACATACATGTGTCAGTACAAATAATGACTTTATTAGCATTTTATTATGAATATATATTTTCTATTTGAATAAAAGATCTGTTTCCTTTTTCCTGATAATGTGCTTATTTCAGTTATTAAAACACTCGAATTCTTCTTTTATTCAAAAGAAGATAAATTCTTTTTTTAACGTTATATCCATCTATAAGCAATGGAATTTTTCTTCTGTGGCTATAAATGCAGAATTTACATGTCAAAACCATGACCAACTTCCTTTAGTTATACATGTTAACTCCTTCATATAAAATCCACCTTTACGTCTGTCTTGAAGAATAATATAAAGTTCACACTACATAACTTTCATTACCTTGGTTATTAAAAAAACATAAAATACAAACTTCAAGATTTTAAACTGCCCATCCTACTTTTTTTTATACAAAGGTAAGATTTTTGGCCATAAAACCTCTACTTCTCTCTTTACTTGGATAGAGAAAAGGAGTTTCCTGAATACAAAAAAACAATTTCTTTCCCTGAATATGGATGTAAGTTTCTGGCTATGCAAACTCTGACTCCTGCTTTGGACATAAATGCAAATTTTCAACCGCATAACTCTCTTTAATAGAAACACCTCATTCTTCCTTGGATAGAATTGTAATATTCTGACTTGTATAACAGTAGTCATCTTCTGTTGGATATAATCCTGGCTATATAAATCATTTTTTCACCTTGAAAATCAATCTCAAACTTCTCTTCTGAATAAACACTTTCAATCTCCTCCTTTGACACTCATATGAGATTCCTGTTTATAAAACTGCCTGAAATCCAAATGTGTATGTCAGTCCCCAGCTGTTTAAATGATGAAAGCATATATTCTTGCATAATGATTTGACCTGCTTGACTCTGTAAAGTCAGGTTTCTTTCCTTTATTCTATGACTATGAAATTCCCAGTGATATGAACCCTGGTTGATGCTGCTTCTTTACTGAACACTTACATTCATTTGTCTGTTGTGTGAATTCAGCCTATTTTTCTTTTGATAGTGGCTGAAACGTCTCATGTGAATAAACCATGAACTATTTTATCTTGCAAGTGAATATGACCTTCCAGATTTTCTTCTTTCATGTACATGGATGCAGGCTTTCTGCCAGTTAAACCCTGACCTCATTTCCTTGATTTTACTCTAAACTCCCTAATACTTGAATATAGGTGTGAATTTCTAACTGCATAAACATAGACTTCCTTCTTTATTTTTTATTTTTAGATTAGAATACAAAGTTTGTTTAGAAACCAGATCAGAGAAAAAAGGTAGATCCACCTTTCTGTGACTGAAGAGAGAGCTAAACATTTGAGGAATATTTGGCACAGACTTCTTTATTTCTTAAATATTATTCTAGATTTTCTTCTGTACAAAACTGGCTTCGCGGTATGCTCCATATGAATATGAGCTTCCTAATCTTATAAGTCCTTATTCACTAATAATAAATTTCACTTTCCAGGCCATGTAAATCCTGAACTACTTCTTTTTTATTTTCTTTTTGAGTCAAGAGTCTTTCTGTTGTCCAAGCTGTAGTGCAGTGGCACACTCACGGCTACCCCAGCATCAGCCTGCTGGACTCCGGAGATCCTTCTGCCTCACCCTTCCAAGTATAGGGAACTACAATTGTGCACTACCATTCCCAGCTAATTTTTTATTTATTATAGAGATGAGGTCTCACTATGTTGCCCGGGCTGGTCTCGAGTCCAGAGGCTTAGGCAAACTATTCACCTCAGCCTCCCAAAGTGCAGGAATTACAGACTGACCCACCAAGCATGGCCCTAAGCTTCTTATTTAGATGACTGTGAGTCATCTGTGGTATAAACATTGACATCTTTCTTCTTATTAATTAGATGTGAGATTCGCTGCTATATATACCTAATTTTTTATACTGTCATTAAATATATGATAATTTCTTTCTCTATATGCTGAACATTTCCAACCCTTGTTGTTTTAATACTCATATTGTGCTCCTTAACATTCCGCCCTCAAATATGTTGAAATTCTGAACATCAGTCATCTTGTTTAACAGAGAAAGTTACTCTATACTCATAAGTTCTTGTTACCCTGTGTTGCCTTTCTTTACATTACCATTATAGACATAGTGTCTTTCACATGTCTGTATCAGTGAGCTTTTCCACAATTTTACAGCACTTGGTATATTAATATTAGATACATATTATAAATGCTACATCCATAGTGAGAAATTATAAAACAGGCAAAAATCTCACTTTCTGAGAAAGTTCTTCTACATGTGTGATGTACTACACTTAATAGAAACTACAAGTATAAAATGTTTCTTCAGGGTATAGAGACACATGCCTATAATCCCAATGCGGTGGGAGGCCAAGGCTGTGATGAATTTACATGAATTTCATGTGATGAATTTACATGAAATTCATGAGACATGAATTTACCATTGCATTTCAGCCTGGGCAACAGACTAAAACTCTGACTAAAAAATAAGTAAGTAAATAAATAGATAGATAGATAAATAACTAATTCCATAACAATGACGGTGAGCCCTTCTAAGCATGTGGAATACCACTATACCAATATTGAGTCTGACCATGCCTGTATAGCTAATTCTTCTGCATTCCCACCAGAAATATTGTGGGCTACTATGTACTATGGGGACAGCTTTTATATGGACGATTTTTTAAAATACAATAATGTGTGCAACCTTACTTTGTAACAATGCATATGACTAATTCCTGTATATAAATGCTGTTCTGTCATACTTCACTAAATCCTATTTACAATCATGATGCTTTCCTCTACAATTCTACTACAAACACCATGGCTTCCTATGAGCCCATATTGATCTCTACACTCATGAGATTAACTACAGTTATAATAAATTTTTCTCCACCTCTGGTAACTTCCTCCACATTCCTAAAAAAATGATGATCTGTATATCCAACCCAAGTTCCTCCATAGAAAGTGCTTGCTCATATATGTTGCAATTGGAAAATACATGAATCCTATGGGTTCTTCTCCACTGGAAATTCAATGTACTCATGTATGTTGCCATTGGAGACTATGATGAGAATCTCTATACTTTTTGAGTGTTTCCTTATACCTTGAGCTCTTCTACATATGAACTGTATTTCTGTATACTCATTTGGAGTTTTTATACTCCTATAATAGTCTTCTATGTATCACTATAAACATTCTATACTGATTTTGAGTTTTCCTAAACCTGTAGAATATGTCTCTATATTTGTTGTGGAAATATGGTGAGTTCCAATTGAGGGAGTGGGGAAGGCAATTTGCTCACAGAGACCATGAAGATGCCTTTTAGATAACTTCTCACTTTCTCTACAGTGAATGCATGAAATCTCACCTCATCACAAAACATATGCCAAATATTTCTATACAAATGATGCAGTTGTCTACATCTCTTGTGATTAAAGTTTATCCAAGACATCATGATGGTGTCCTCTGTTACTGTCTATGAACAAGATAGTTTCCTATAAAACTAATAATCTCCCACACCTTAGAAGAGGTTTTTTGTTTTTTTTTTTTAATATTTATGGTGTGCTCTTCTACATTTCCACTAAGAATCTGGGTTTTGCTACATGTTTGTACATTCTATGTGAGTTCTGTTCCATTAAAATTTCCTTTCCTTTTTACCTACTAATAATATGATGGGTTTATCCATGACCTTGGTGAGGTGTCCAACACTTAAATTAGTGCTTTTGTGGTCACATTTCTTTCTAGTCTCATTACAAATTGGCTGTGATTCTCTTCAGTCATGAATAAATCTTCCACTTTTGTATGGCTTTTGTGGTCACATTTCTTTCTTGTCTCATTACAAATTGGCTGTGATTCTCTTCAGTCATGGATAAATCTTCCACTTTTATATGCATTTGCACTTATTTACATTCTCACTAACTATGGGAGGCTCTATATAATGGTGAACATTTCCCTGCCATAGGTGTGTTTTTTCATACTGCATGTTTTTGTAATCTCATCTAAATTCCCTTCATCACTAAAAATATTATACACATCTAGTTAGTAGTTCACTTGTGGTGCACTCTCTACTGTCAACAACTGTTAGCTCTCTTCACTCAGGGTAAATGTGCTAAATCCTAGATAATTTTTTCTACAGTAAGGTTCAGTGTTTACAAACCAGTGCTTCCCTACTGTAAATTGCCACTGCAATTATAATATACTCCACTCTACACTGCCATTACAAACATAGTTATGGTGTCCTACACACTCATGGTGAGCTTATCTAACCACAATGTTTTGTCATCTCTCATGGGAAGTTTCCCTAATCTTGTACTGTTCTTCTATATCTCAACTTCAAACATGGTATACTCCTACTTATCTGGTAAGTTGTTGGGAGCCAGCCTTGGAGGCCCGCCTGATTGACAAAGTCCAGGTGCGCTGAGGACCCCTGGTCGCAAAGTGAGTCCAGGCAGCTGAGGCCCTTCTGTCTTCCGTCTTTGCTGTTGATAGAGCTGAAGAAATTCTGTGCAGTCGTGGAAGAAGAAGATGGCATGTTTACGCGAAGGATCACAGCTAACCTGGAAATATCATGGTTTATTTTTCCATTTTTCCCACTATGCCACTTGGCCTTTTCCAACATTTGCAAGGGTTAAACTCTGAAGCACATCAAGAATGCTTTATTTCACTTGGTTATAGGTTGCTAGATATTGTTTAAGTAATAAGTGATATAAGTATATCCACTCATTTGATTTAGGACTATGCAGTTTAGTGTTTAGACATAAGGATTTTTAGAAGCACAAGTTTATAATGAGTTCATTATGAATTCATTGTAAGTTCTAACACTTATCTAGAAGTTATGTAGGTGATTTATAACACAGTTTTCACTAACTTAGGATAAAGATTAATGTTAAGGTTTTTACTTAATTCTATAATTAAAACTATAAACTTATAACTCTAAATTAACATTCATAGCGTAGGTTTTCACTGAACTCATAATATAATAATCAGACACTTTTACGACAGATCAGCTAAAACAGAAAGTAACCTTGAGGGGCTTGGGAAACATTACTAAAAATTTCTTTTGAGTTCTCTTTAGAAACAAGCGCTGCAAGATAAGAGAAAAGTAACAAGGACATCTGGACAAGGGAGGCGATCACAGGACTCTGAAGAACACAAGAGCCTAAGATGAGAATATTCCTGACACATAAAGAAATATACACTTAAAGAAACTTTCTTGAAACATTTGTAATTTGGGACATTGGACTGAGAGTGTCATTGTTGGCTTTATGAATAGGACTTGTCTAATGCCTATGAGATTCCTGGCTTATTTGCTACTAAAGCCACTGGGAATCTTGGTTTGTTTGCTACTAAGACCACTAGCTGGTAACTTTTAAAAGATATGTATGTGAAAGAGTTTTCTTTGTCTTGCCCTTTCAAAAATGATATAAAAGCTCTGTATTAATTAACATTAAATTGTCATCTGTTCAAGAAGCAGGTGTCCATGTATATGAACTTCGTCCGTCGCCTATCTGTCTCTCCTTCAACACTTCCCACGACCCTTGCGGGGCAGGCCCCCACAGTAAGTATCCCTTTGCACTCCCTACATTTGTATTACATATGAATGGGCTCTCTAAACCCAGGTTGAACTTACTAAACCATACTTAAGTTTTGCTACACTTATTGCATATTCTTTTATAGATTTATTGGCTTCCCTATGTTCTCACTACAAGCTGAGTAGACCAATTTCAGGCATACTGAGATTTCTAAATACCAGCTAAATATTTCTGTATTCATGGTATGTTTGTTTAAACTGTTATCTGCTAAACTACTTACCTGAAGCTTACTTCATTATAGAGCAAGTATTTTGAGAAATATGTGGAGAAATTCACTATAGAGAGAGGAAAGATCACTATGATTATAGTGGTATAGAGAAAGAACTCACCATGATTATAGTGGGACCTAAAAGATGGTTAGTCATGATCAACACAGGTATAAAGGAGTCTACTGTATCTGCTGTGGATAGAAATAGAAGTTCCCCACTCATGTAAAGAAATAAAATGTATCATAGCAGAATATATTCCCTATGATTGAAGAGAAGTTCTTTTTTTTTTTTAACAGTGGAAACAAGGTACCTGATAACTGTTGAGGCATTTACTACAGATATACAGGATCTTACTATATTTTAGTGAACACATTTAATTTTTAGAAGACCTTTTAATGATATAGAGAATTTCACCATATTTTGTGTGGGAATATATAGTAATTCACCATAACTGCAGGGAAACTCATTTGTAGCAGGAGGTCATACTTTGTATACTGAAAAATTACATGCTTGACTGGGAATGTAAAATAATATACAATTAGCATAGAGAAATTTACCTTAGATGAAGATGTTAACAAAATGTTTAAGAGGAAATGGAGAACAATGCACAATGGCATTTAGAAATAAATCTGGGGTGTTAAAATATTTCACCATGATTGCAGAAGAAATTACCAAATTTGTACTGGGAAAGTAGAAAAGAGCACCACTGTTGTTACAGAATTCACATGCAATCTAGTAGTGATTTTAGATTGATGTAGTAGAATCCACAGTGGTTATGGTGTCATTGCTAAACAGTATGTTTATGTGAAATAAATGATGTGAGGTTTGCAAGATGTCATGACAAGTGTTATAGAAACTCAGTTTGATTAATAAGGCACACTATGGGCATACAAAAACTGATTTGATTTCTAAGAAAATCTACTGTGCAAAATAATTGTCATGTTCTTAAGAGGAGTGAAAAAATGCATAGGTGTGGAGGCAACTACTAGAGTTCCTTTTGTTGAGAATATTTGTATTTAGATATAGAGAATGTGCCACTACTGAAGAGTAGTTCACCTGATATAGAAGATATTAGTAGTGTGAATATTTAAATGTGTCAGAAATACAGTTCAACTCACAGTGGTTGTAGATAACTTAGAAAAACTTATTATGGCATTTAGGAATTTATTATATTTGCAGTGGAAATATACGATATATGATGGGAGTGTAGGTTAAATTAGAATCTCACAAAAGATGTAGAGAAGCTTACCATGGATATTGCAGAGGCTGATTTTTTTTTAATGGATGAAGTATTAACATGGCACAAGTAGGGCATAAGAAAGGGGAAATATTTGGATATTATGAGAGTTCTTGAGTTTGCTCAAAACGATGTTGTAGGTAAGGAGACTTTCACCATAAAAGAGAAAAATATGAGGTTATTCTAAAAGCTAACATGGTTGTTCAAAAGCTCAACAGATTTATAGTGGTGTAAGGTGAAGGGCGTAGAGAAATTCCCTATTGGATAGGGAATAATTTTGCATTTGTATGTACTTACCACAGATATAAAGAAGTACAACAAGTATGTAATAAAATATAGTATCTATCATATGTGAAGGAATTAATTGAATAGGTTGATTCACCATATTTGTGATGGGATTTTTATAGGAACAACAAATAATGTAAGAATGTTTCTTTATACTTTCTGAGTATAAATAAATTTATCAAAGCTAACAAGAAATATGAGGTGTTGGGAGAAAAAGTGTTGGGAGAAAAAGAGCTCACAGTGGGGATAAAGCATTTCACCAATTTGTAGCAGAAATATGAGTGAATGTCTGTAGCAGAGAAGAAAATCTTAACAGGGATTAATGAACTCATTATGCAGCAGCACAGCACACACCTGTTAGGAATCTGGATGTATCACAACTGGAATTCATAAAATGAACCATGAAACATACTTTGTGTGAGTCTATAAATGTAGGGAAAGTGAAGCATGGTTTTAGAGGAACTCACCATGTAAAGAATCTCAACAGGGTTTTGAGTGAACTATGAAGGTGTTCACAACTATGTTTCAAATAGCAATATAGAATGGAGTGACAATTCACTTGTGTTGGAGACCTTCTGTATTAAGTTGTGTTTTCTATAATCATATCACATGATGTTCTTCTTTACACCTGTGCTGAGTTTACCTAGCACATTTAAGTGTCTCAAATGTTATAGTAAGTTTATCTAATGTTGCATTTCCCTACTTTCCACTCTAAACATTATATACACACTACTAAAATGGCAGCTACTTCTATACTTACTTCTATACATACTATTATGTATGAGTGGACTCTCTACACCTATTTTGGGTATCGCTAAATTGCAGTGGGATTTTCCTACTTTTATTGTGCTCCCTTATACATGTCATACATTCACCATACAGTACATGGCAGACTGGGGCTTACATTCTTTAAAACACAGTTAAATTTTTCTTTGCTCATAGTGAGTTTTTCTACAAAGTGTTACACTCGCCTACATTCACCTACCAAGCTTCGTGCTATCCACTTTATTGCCATTATAAACATTGTAGCAAACTCCTTTGCACATAGAGTTAACTTCTCAAAACCCAGTTAAGTTTCTCTAAGTCACATTAAGATTCTTAAAAAATCATATTGCACTGTCCTAAATGCCCATAAAAAATATAACAAATTCCACCACTCATCTAGTGATTTGTCTGCATTGTAGTGTTCTCCCTACATTTCTATACACACCTGGAGAGCTCTCTACATCTATGATAAGCTCCATGAATCCTGGCTATGTTTCCTTACACTCATTATGATTTCCTCTACTCTCATCATTCACTCTTCTCTATTTCTACTACAAATTTATTTACCCCTATCATTGGTATGTCTTTACCACTCTAGTGAATTTGTTTCTTTTGCATCTCAAGCAAACTTGTATATTACCAAAGATAGCACATTACATTTCCATAAGAAATATGGTGGACTCTATTGTATGGTGAGCTTTTCTTATTCTGGTTGTATTCTTCAATGATCATTGTGTGCTTCTCTGTATTGTTTTCATCACAGTCATGGTCATTACTTTTAGTTAAGGTCTTTTGCATTAATGATGAGTTCTAACCCTGTCCTGTGTCCCAGTACATTCCCAGCACAAACTGGGTAGATTCTAGTGAGTTTCTTCCCACCTATGGTGAACTCTTAAGAAACACAGATATTTTATGTTTTTCAGAATGCCTTCTTCAGAAAGAAGAATCTAGCTCCCCAAAAACATTTTAAGGTCCTCAACATCTGTGATGACCTGCTCTATTTTTCTAGAAAGATTCAGTATATTCATGGTGATTTTTGTAATGCTTTTAATGCACATATTTACATTTGTAACATAAATATGAAGAATGACACCATACCCATTGTGAGGTATGCTGCATCTATACAACTCCGCCTATATTTGCCCTGAGTGGTTATTCACTTCTCACATACTCTAATACACTGACACTACTGCCCTCTACATCAGGGGTTTTTCTCTACACATATGCTCCTTCTTTAACACTGAATTACTAACATGAGTTTATCTAAAAATCATCAGATCTAATTCCTCACTTGTTTTTTTTCTAAACCCATAGCACATTTCAATTTTTGTTCTATTAGCATGATAATAGCTTCAAGAGGATAAACTAGATATACCCTCCTCTACAAGGAAAGACCAAAGCTGTAAGTGACTAATCACACATTAGAGAGTCTAGAAAAGTGCACTCAAATTCAGTAGGGAAATATTCAGGAGTTTTGAGGCTGGAAAGAAGAGGAAAGCAGAGCAGCTGACCCAGTCAGAATCACTTTGGACCTAGGAGGAAGACCCAGGAGGAATTTCCCACTGCACAGCGAGCATCCTGCTTAGTGAGATCCTAAGTAGTCCACATTCCCACCACAGACTCCTACAACTCAGGCCTATCACCTGTGATACTTGACCTTGGTATAAGGAAATTTCTAAAGACCACACAAGAACAACATTCCAGAGAAAAAGTTTGTGCTCAGTCTCACATCACTCCTTCCAGAAAAAAAGCAGATGCAACACAGTGTCATTTTGAGAGGCCAGACTGAACAAGGGTCCCTTGCTCAGGAAATATCTGTAACTCTAAAGATTCACTGACCTTGTTCCACAACTACTCAGGGGGCTACAATGGTGTAAGGCTAAGGTAACTGAAGCCAATGGTACAGCTAGATGCTAGTCACTCTGGTACATGTACTGAACTGCACCCTGGCAAATGAACATTTCAGTGCACCAGGGAGGCTGTTGCTGGGACAAAAAAGCCAGAACTTTTAATCCTCAAAGTTTGAATGTTGCCTTTCCAAGACCACTGACAGCAACCCATGCCCTCAAGCAGCAGGACTATACATGACTTCAGGGTGGAGACTGGCCATCCTGTGGTGCTATCTCAAGGTCTGACAACAGGTCCATCATGTCCACCATCAGCGCCATCAGTACCTAAGAAATGACTGGGGCTCTGGGGATCAAACCCCCCAGCAGCACTTTTGTGTACTACTGAAGGGTCTGAGAGAACAAGATCAACCCCCTTTTGTCACCCAAGTGTCATATATATATTCTCTAGGGCTCCTGGGGAATTGTACACCCCATCTACTTGCCATTGGTGTGGAAGTGCATCATCCAGGGATCTGAGGACTGGCTGGCTCCTTTCACCACCTCCACTGCTTATATTTCAAGTACATGGAGACCAATCAGTCCCAGCTTCCTGCATACACATTTTCTGGACCTGGGGACAGACATCTCATTGACCCATGCTGTCCAAGGGCAAGAGATCAGCCTTCCCTGATGGCTGGCACCATAGCACATGTGAACCATCCAGAGGCATAAGGACAAGATCATCCTATTGGCCACTCCTTCTACCAACACTTCCTTGGGGCACATAAACCAGCTTGCTAAGGTTGCCCTTGCTGTTGCACCCAACCATATGTGCCACTAGGTATCCTGGGAACTGTCACACCCAATCCACCAGTGGCAATGCTGGTGCCTGCACATGCCACTCAAAACCTGAAGGTTGGCCCTCCACTCATATTACCACCACTGAAACCACTAAAGCTGCCAAAGAATCTGTAAGCTCTGTTTACTGCTGTTACTACCAGAACCCAACACCACCTGAAAGTCTAAGGTGAAACCCACTTGAGCTTCCACCACCAGTGCCTATGTATGCCCCCTGGATGTTTAAGAATCAGCACGCTTGGCCTAACACTACCACCATAGATGCCTAAAAACCGCCCTACCTCGTGACCCTATCAAAGCCTCACCACAGTTTTCACTAATAACCACAGCCTAAACCACTGAAAAATTCAGTGACCACTGAACATGATTATAGTCAAGGAAGTCACATGGAGGCTACACTAATGTGCCTAATAACCATCAAAGGCAAAGTACACTACCTAAACAATTCTATAGATAAATTTATAGAAAAAAATTTTCCTATGATAATCCATAAAATTAGAGAAGTGACTCTTACACAGCTGCACAGATTTAAGGTAAAACATATTAAACATAAAAAAGGAAAGAAAATGATGCCTCCCAAGAGACACAGTATTTCTCTAGTAACAGAATTAATAGAAAGGAATCCATGAAATGCTCCTCAAGATTTTAGGATAATGATGTTTTAAAGTTCTGTGATATAAAAGTGAACACAAATAATTAATACAAATAAATATGTAAAATAATTGCTATTGGAATGAGAAATTTTAATTTTAAAAATATACATAATAGCTGGGCTCGGTGGTTCAGCCTGTAATCCTGCACCTTTGGGAGGCTGAGGTGAGTGGATTGCCTGAGCCCGCAGGTTCGAGACCTGCTTGGGCAGTGAGACCTCATCTCTACAATAAAATTTAAAAAAATCAGCTGGGAGTGGTAGCGCAAGCTTGTAATTCTGGCTACTTGGAAGGCTGAGGTGGAAGGATCGCCGGAGCCCAGCAGATAGAGGCTGCGCTGGCCAGGAGCAGCCACTGCACTCTAGTCTGGGAGACAGAGTGAGACTCCAACTCAAAAAAATAAAAATAAAATAGAGCAAAAGTTTCAATAGACTAAATCAAGCAGAAGAAGGAATTTCCGAAAACAGAGACAGAACTTTTGAAATAACCAAATTAAGCAAAAATAATTTTAAAATAATGGAAATGTTAATTTGGAGGGCAAGCAGCGGGAGAGGAGATGGAAGCTGTGGAAAAAAGCAAGAGGGGGATTTGGGTATGCAGAGGAGCTGCTCTTTCCACCACCACTTGGGCTGGAGACCCATTAGCCCCCGCACCCTGTGCTCCAAACAATGGAACTCAATCTGTGAGGTGCCTGGGATGCACTGTTCCTGGACACACTACAGGTGCTGGTGTTCCTAGGGTTACTACTGACAGTGCATAGCCTGCAGCATCTACAAACACAGGGAATTCTGTGCTTCCACAAACCTGCTAACTTTGCAAA
This sequence comes from Cephalopachus bancanus, assembly GCA_027257055.1. Classification (NCBI taxonomy): domain Eukaryota; kingdom Metazoa; phylum Chordata; class Mammalia; order Primates; family Tarsiidae; genus Cephalopachus; species Cephalopachus bancanus. The sequence goes on along the minus strand of JAPVLO010000982.1, from coordinate 89,042 downwards.
CAGTATCTAAATTGAACTTAAGTGTACAAGCAAACCTTCCAATAGCACCATGAAATCATCAACCACTTCAATTACCCTAGTACCCAGTAATACAACAGACTCCACTACAAAATCCCCAGCCACATCAAAAATGACAATGCCAGTGACGATCTCAACAAATGTGACTTCCACAGCCAAAACAAATATCCATGAAACACCCCAAGAGTAGCTACAGCCCAAAATAAACTTGGTGACATCTGTCTCTTCATCAGTACAATCACAGCAACTCTTCATTCTAAAGAAAGTAAAGGATCCTAATTTGACACCCGGAGTTTTGTTGGTGGATCATGTTAACGCTGAGAGCTTTCCCTCCCCCCACCTTGGATTAAAAAAATGTATTGTTCAAGAAGAGGCATTTGGTATAGAACCATAGATAATCATGAGGCCATCATTTAAGAAAATCCAAGGACCAAAGAAAGAAGACAGATTGATGCAGTCTTATCAATTAATCTTGGATTATTAATAGTTTAAAACAATACTCTTTTCTTCAAAGTAATAGATAGGCCAAGCATATAAAGTATAACATAAATATGTAAAGATTCCTTGTGACTACTAAGATAAAAAGGGTCTAGGTTTTTTAATAAACCTCAGGGGCGAACAAATAGTTAATGCAATGGTTCTATTCACTTTTAGCAAATTCATAGTAAGATAAACAAGTGCTATCATATTTTTTTGTAGGATTGGTCACATAGGGCCAATAACTGAAATCATCAAAAGACAGATGCCATCTGGGTATACAAAAAATTTCTAATGCCACACAACAGAAATTATAGTCAAGTAAACTAGGTCTGAAGCATAACTTAAGGAAAGCATGAAGAATTTATATGCTTTAAAAAGTAGTTGGTCTAGAAACAAAACACACACACACACACACACACACACACACACACACACACACACACTTTCTCTCCTCAAACAAAACAATACCAGGGGTTAGCCCTATTAGTGGGATATAAGAGCACTGGAGGGTATATTTTGTTTTGTTTTGTTTTGTTTTGAGTTGGAGTCTCACTCTGTCACCCAGACTGGAGTGTAGTGGCTGCTCCTGGCCACTGCAGCCTAGACCTGCTGGGCTCTGGCGATCCTTCTGCCTCAGCCTTCCAAGCAGCTGGAACTACAGCCACGTGCTATCACACCCAGCTAATTTTTTATTTATTGTAGAGATGAGGTCTTGCCAAGTTGCCCAGGCAGGTCTTGAACCTGTGGGCTGAGGCAATCCACTCACCTCAGCCTCCCAAAGGCACGGGATTACAGGCTGAGCCACCGAGCCCGGCATGTATTTTTTATTAATAACCTATTCTGAACTTTCAGTGTTAGTTGATAGACTTCTTTTTCTCTGCATAACTTAGGAAAAAAACTTTCTAAACGCTAGATTAGCTACTGTGAGAACATTGTCACCACTGGAAATTGCTTTCATTCATTATTAATTTCTTACCTTTATACTTAGTGAACATTTTTAAGAACTGTATAGCTGCTTTCAATCTAGACATTTTTAATGGTGTGTAAACACACCTAACTTTAAGAAAGAGAACCCTAATTTCCAAAACAACATTTAGAATTCTCAAGAATTAAAATTGTAGATTAATGCTGTGCTTATTAAGTTAGGAATTGTGGGGCTCCCCTAGGTTACCAAACCTGCAGTGAGGCAGGGATCCTTCTAAAATAAAGACATAATGGCCTTCCCAGAGTAGAAAAAATAAAAAAGAGTGTTAGAGAGAAAGTGATGTGGCATAGTCAGTGCCTAAATGTGCATGAGTAATGCAGTTGCAATCCTGTTCCATAAAATCCTCAATCAGAATGCAGGTTGTCATATAAGTGAAACAAATGGGTTAAAATGTAATATAAGGCATTGCCCTGCTGTGTCCAGGGTTCAGTCTTTGGATGTGAATTCACTGGGCCAGAGCCAGCATAAATAAACACTGCTTCCTGGCAAAGAAGCCTCAATGTGTCATCTCCCTCTGTAAAGGATCCTGCCACATTTCTGGTGCACTGGCCAGGAAATAGGGAGGTAGAGAGAATGTTTTCACCTCCCTTGTTGCTGGTATGCAAACCATCAGGACACTGGAAGAGGTGACATTGCCTGGTGACAGTGGATTGATTGATCCAGAGGGGGCTAGACCTTCTCACATGCTGAGGCAAGGATGGTGATGCCAAAGGAGCACCACCCATTAGACCTGTAAGAACCTGGGTTCAACTTGGGAAAGCCTGCCCCTAAGAGGCAGAAGAGGAGCCTGATCACTTTCCAGAGTTGCCTTAGTAGTCCCACAGGGAGAAGAAACCATAACTCTAAGGTGTTGGGTGGTGGATTGGAAATCTGAGTGAATGAGATGCTACCAAGTAATGAAGCAAGAGTAGAGTCCCAATCCGCAGATCTGGGTGACCTCATATGACTCAGGGCAGTAGTAGAGTTGGAAGAAATCCTGAAATCTGCAAGAAACCTCCAGTAAGGGGGTTGAGACTTTCAGGGAGGTTCCAGAGTCTTAAAGTCTGCAAGAAATCTCCATTACAAGAGACTGAACACCTTTCTGTAAAACTCCAGAACTGCACAGACTAACCTGGTAGCCAAGAATGGGTAATACACAATCTAGGCCTAGGAAGAGAGGTCAAAAGGACTCCAGATAAAATTCTTCCAGATAGTCTGCTGGGATGAATGTTGGAAGGTTGGAAAAATTATTTGAGAACTAAAAAGAAGGAAAAAAATTAGAATAATTGGATTTTGTTGTTTTATCTGGACAAAAAGCAAAAACAAAAACAAAAAATAAAACTATGCATCAGTCTTTGGTCTTTTGGCCAGTTTGTTTCTAATAAAGATTGACTTTTCCAAACTTTCCAAGATTGACTTTCCAAACTTTAATAATTTGTGTAAATAATAAGTCCTCTGTTTCATCTGAGGAAAAAGACTTTGCCCTTTGCTGGTTACCATGTTCCCCCTTAAAATGGGTAATGTAGAAAGAAAGGAAAAAGAATTTGAGCCTCAGGAGGAAAGGGAAAACCTTGGGATCCACTTTCCTGTATTTTCTTGCCTTATAATCCCCAAGAAGACCAGGAGTGTAAGGGGGGAAAATGGGCAGGAACATATTCAACCTAACATGAAAAGGAAATTGGAACAATGCCAGAAACATATTAAAAGGTTTCCCTTTCCTTCTGAGGATTCATACAAAAAGTCAAAACTATTCCCCATAAGGGAAGTCTCACTGGGACAAGGAAAAATGTATTTTGTAAATGCTCCACTCACTAGTAGGAAAGTAAGATATTTTTAAAAACAAATAAAATCATTCCTAGAGGACCCACTAGAATTGGTTGATCAAATTGATCAATTCCTTAAACTTAACATATATACTTGAGTGAAAGTAATGTCAATTATAAATATTCTGTTTACTGGAAAAGAAAGAGAAATGACTAGGGGATTGGCTATGTCCATCTGGGAACAAAATCATTCCCCAGGGGTACAGCCTGCTTAAAATAAATATCCAAATACTGACCCAACATGGGACAATAATAACCCAGGAGATAGGGTAAGAATGCAAGAGTTGAGGGAACTAATGATCAAGGGCATTCAGAAATCTACCCTAAGTTCTGAAAATGTTTCTAAGGCTTTTATAATTAAGCAAATAAATGGAGAAAACTCACACAGTTTTTTTTTTTTTTAAATACAACAACTCAGGGACCAGATGAAAAAATATTCTGGATTAGATCCAAAAACCTGTAGGACAAAAATTGGTGAAAATAAACTTTGTTACTAGAAATAAAATCACTCCTAGAAGATCCATTAGAATTGGCTGATCAAGTTAATCAATTCCTTAAACCTACCATATATACTTGGGTAAAACTAATGTCAATTAGCAATATTTTGTTTACTGGAAAATAAAGAGAAATGACTAGGGGAGTGGCTATGTCCATCTGGGAACAAAATCATTCCCCAGGTGGCCCAACATTCCTAAAAAGTTACCAAAGCTAGAGGGATGAAATGAAAGGCCCATTACAGAGCTGTTGAGGGAAGCACAGAAAGTGTTTTAGATTAGATGAAAAAAGTAGAGGCAGAAAGCTCAAATTATGATAAACACTATCAAAAAGATGGTTAAGAAACAAAGGAAGACTTCCAGCAAGATGGCAACAGGGAAGCTTGGTCTATGAGACAGCCCATGAAAGAGAACACAAAAGGACTCTGGCTCTCTCTCTTGGGACTGCAGATCCCATCGTCAGCAGCCTGCTCTTCACAAGAAGCTTGGCCGTTGCCACCACTGAAACAACACAGCGGTCTGGGTGGCCACTGCAGTCACAAACACCATTGCTGCCGCCACCATTGTGGCAGCCATCACACTACCCATGCCTGAGGGAGCCCACGACTTCAGATCATGAAGCCCCTGAAGGCAAGATCTGCTGAGATTGCTGCTGCCACTACTGCCACCATCACATCCTGCCAGGCTGTGAGTCTCCTCCTGTGTGCCATGATGCAGTGGCTCCCATTTTCAGCTCCCTCCTGGGGTGAGCAGCTGCAGATAAAGATCATTTGCTGGCAATTCAAGGTAACAACACTGAAAAGGGAAAAACAGAAGCTTGATAAATAGACCAAGGGCAGTAGTGAACTGAGTGGTGGTCTGAACTGCCCTTCAGAGCAGGCCAGGGGCAACTGACCCTAACTGTGAACACATTTACCAGCCTGAAAAGACAGTTAGAAATCAGAGCTGAAAGGATAACGGACATAAACAAAAAGTCACAGAGTGTGCTTGATTGGTTCTGTTAGTTTACTGACTTGATTCTTTTCTTATGTTTTATTCCTTTTTTTTCTTTTCTTCTCCCTGTAAACTCTATCTTTGTATAGAGGAATAGCACACCAATAAGGAGGTTGGTTATCTTGTATGTTAGCATCATTGTATGTGTTAATTTATTTTTTATATGGGAGTTGGTTAGCTTGTAGGCATGGTTTATTTTTTTTATCTGTTTCAGTTTTTGTCTCTCTTTCCATTTGTTGGTACACTCATCTGTTTCCCCCCTTACTCCTCACTCTCCAACCCCCTCTTCCCCCCACTGTCTGTTCCATTTTCTTCCCTCTGTTAACCTCATTTTATTTCAGTGAGTAAACCTAAGACCCCACTGCATAGACAGATTCCAAGGCAGTGGGAAGTGGGTTTCATATTATCCATACAACTGTCAGCAGATAACAGGATCTGCAAATAGATTTTGAATCATAGAGCCCCCTTAAGTAAATCTCAAAACTGCAAAAAAGACCACTCCCAACCTACAGTCCAATGCCAAAATTGAACAAAGTAGGAGAATACACATAAAGAAGAATAAGAGATTAAACAAATAGAAGTAAAAGCAACCCCTCCACCCCTGATTAACAGAATTAAAGAAGATGATGAAGTGGAGGGAAGGAAAAAGTAGGGAGGAAAAATCTGCACAAATGAAGAAAAACCAAAAGAAGAATAAAGGTCTCACAAAGACCACTGGGAGGTCAGACACTGAGAAAACAGACTTTGGAACACAAACAATGAAGAGTCCTCAGAATGACAGGTAGATGCAACAAACCCAGATATCAAGAAATTAATAGAGATAATTTAAAAAATTGAGGACAGACAAGAGGAAAATAGGAAGGAGCTGATGAAAGAAATAACAGCAGTAAAGAATACTGTGATGGAAATAAATAATAAACCAATAAGCATGGAAAGCAGAATTAGCCAAGCAGAAGAATCTCAGAGCTCGAAGACCAAAACACAGAACTGTCAAAAACATAGAAAAGAACCTTCAAAAGACAGAACAAAACCTTCAAGGGATGAATGATTACTTCAATAAAAAAAAAAAACCTGAGTAATTTCCCTTTATGACACAGAGAGAGAAAAACAGAGGCCACACTGGAAGAAATACAAAGATCATTAGAGATTACTATGTAAGCCTGTGTGGAAACAAACTTGAAACCCTCAAGAAAATGGAGGACTTCCTGACATCACACAACCTGCCTACATTGAAACAAGAAGAAATAGAGACCCTAAATAGACCAATAACACTCAAGAAAATTGATTATGTAATAAGAAAACTACCTACCAAAAAAAAAAAAAAAATCCCCGGACCACATGGCTTTCCAGCAGAATTCTATAAGACATTCAAGGAGGAGCTGATACCAACCCAACTGAAAGTATTCCAGGCAATTGAGAAAGATGGAACTCTCCTCAAATCATTTTATGAAGCTAACATCACATTGATACCTAAGTCAGGTAAAGACAAAACTAAGAAAGAGAACTACAGGCCAATGTCTTTGATGAATATAGATGTTAAAATTCTCAACAAGATCCTAGCAAACCAGATTCAATAACACATCTCAAAAATCATCCATCATGACCAAGTAGGTTTCATCCTAGGGACACAAGATTGGTTCAATATTTGCAAGACAATAAATGTAATTAAATACATCAACAGATGTCAGAACACATTCACATGATTATATCATTAGATGCAGAAAAAGCTTTTGATAAAATCTAGCACCCCTTCTTGATAAAAACCCTTGAACATCTAGGCACACATGAAACATACCTCAAAATAGCAAAAGCCATCTCTGAGAACCCTACAGCTACTCCTAAACAGACAAACATTGGAACCATTTATCTGAAAACTGAAACAAGATAAGGATGCCCACTCTCTTCCCTCCTGTTCAATATAGTATTGGAAGTCCTGGCTAGAGCAATCAGAAAAGAGATGATGATCAGGGATATCCAAATAGGAAAAGAGGAAGTCAAGTTATCTCTCTTTGCAGACGACATGATCGTGTACCTTGAAAACTCAAAAGAATCTGTCAAAAGCCTCCTTGCCCTGATAAAGGACTTTGGCAAAGTTTCAGGGTATAAAATAAACGGGCAAAACACAATCACATTTCTTTACACCAATAACAAACAGAAACCCAAATAAAAAGCACAATCCCGTTCACAATAGTCACACACAAAAAAAGAAAAGTAAAAAGAAATACCTTGGCATCTTCCTAACCAGGTACGTGAAAGAACTTTACAATGAAAACAAACACTGCTCAAAGAAATCAAAGATGACATGAACAAGTGGAAAAATATCCCATGCTTATGGATTGGAATAATCAACATTGTGAAGATGATCATCTTACCTAAGACAATCTACAAATTTAATGCAATACCCATCAAATTACCAGCAAAATTCTTCTCAGAGCTAAAAAAAAAAAAAAAAAAAAAAACAGGAATTCATGTGGAAACACAACCAACCAAGAACAGCCAGACCAATCCTCAGCAAAAACAAAACAAACAAACAAACAAAAAAACCAAAACAAAACAAAACAGGTGGTATCACATTACCAGACTTCAAACTTTACTATAAGGCTACAATCATCAAAACAGCTTGGTCTTGGTATAGGGACAGGCATAAAGACCAATGAAATAGAATTGAGATTCCAGAAGCAAAACCTCCATTTCTCAACAAACTCATCTTCAACAAAGCCTCTACCACCTACCACTGGGAAGAGGAGAACCTATTTAGTAAGTGGTGCTGGGAAAACTGACTGACCACATACGGAAGACTCAAACAAGACCCCTATCTATCCCCATATACAAAAATTAACTCTAAATGGATCAGAGACATAAATGTAAACCCTTAAACCCTAAGAACCTTAGAAAATGGAGGACACACCCTTATGATATTTGGAACTGGCATTCAATTCCTGAACAAAACCCAGAATGCACAGGTCATAAGAGATAAGATAGACAAGTGGGACCTCATTAAACTGACAAGCTTCTGCAAAGCCAAAGAAATAATCAAGAGAGCAGGAAGACAGCCCACAGACTGGGAAAATGTATTAGCCAACTCCATGTCTGACAAAGGCCTAACATCTTGGATCTGCAAGGAACTCAAACACGCTGAAAAGAAAAAAACAAACAACCCCATTACAAAGTGGGCAAAAGATATAAACAGACACGTTACAAAGGAAGATATACGAGCGGCCAACAGACACATGAAGAAATGTTCAACCTCACTAATCATCAAGGAGATGCAAATTAAAACTACACTGAGATACCACCTAACTCCAGTCAGAATGGCCATTATCAATAAATCAAAAATTAACAGATCCTGGAGATGATGTGGTGAAAAGGGAACACTTATACACTGTTGATGGGAGTCAACAGTGCAACCTCTGTGGAAAGCAGTGTGGTGATTCCTAAAGATCTGAATATCGACCTCCCATATGACCCTGCAATCTCCCTACTGGTAATATACCCTGAAGAAATCAAATCACTCTATAAAAAAGATACCTGCACACATATGTTTATCACAGCATTGTTTATTATAGCAAGAACCTGGAACCAACCATGCTGTCCATCAAAAGAGGACTTGATTTTTTAAAAATGTGGTTCATATACAGTTAAATTTGATAACTGTTCTGACCTGTCATGTGAAAGACCATAAAAAAAAGAACAAAATCATGAATTTTGTAGCAACCTGGATGGAACTGGAGTCTATAATACTGAGTGATCTTTCACAGCAGCAAAGATCTGAATATAGCATGTTCTCACTCATAAGTGAACCTTGAACATCTTCCCTAATACTATAAGAAAAGGATTGACAGTGGTGGGAATCTATGGGGGGGGATAGGGAGGGCAACAGTGGTGGTATTAATGGTAGTCAATATCTGTCTGGGGATGGGGGGGGACACCCCTTATAATAAGGGTGCCTGAACGATGCATATTTGTATACCTAACACTTAACTGTACACCACAATTTTAAAATAAAAAATATGTTAAAAAACAAAGAAAAAGCAAAGAAACAAAGGAATGGGAGGCCCCTATGGACAGGCTCAAATAGTCAGAGGAGGCAAAGTTAAAGAAAGAAGCAACCCTAAGGGGAACGGGACAGCAAATTTTAATTCAAAGGAAATTTTAAGGGGGCTTAACAAGATATGGTAAATTATGGATTGAATCTTATGCAACTAAAACTGAGGCTTATATTCCAAACTATTGAAAGAGGCCCCAAATCTCCTTAAGTAGACTTAGAAAAAATTACAAAATTAAAAAGAAAAAAAAAACTTAAAACAAGCCTTAATTACAGCTCCTGTCCTAGCCTCTCTTCTTTAGAAAAAAACATTTTTTAAAAGAATTTACTCTATTTCTTCTACCTTATCCTCTCTTAAATTGAAAAGGCTCCTTGCTCAAACCCCTTACCTTGAGTTTACAGTTCAGCAGTTCCAACCCAGAGATGGATGCTGTTCAGGTCCTGGAAGGAAACTAGGCTCTCTTAGTAGAGAGTTGGGAAGGACCCTATCAAGTGCTTCTGACAACTGAGATGGCCATATGGACTGCTGAAAAAGGGTTGATGCATCATACCTGTGTCACATATCACCAAGGAAAGTTACTGTACCAGAGAACACTCCCATTAAATGGGAAATTCTCAAACCGAACCACTGAAACTAAAATTCAAGAAAACCTAATGTATTCCTCTGTACCTTTTCTCATAACACCACCAATTGCATTTCTTATCATATGTATGTTTAATTTTTTTAATCATTAAAGGTATTTACAAGGGCCTTTTCAATCCTGAGCAACCGTAGAGCCTTTGTTTACCTTAAAGGTGTTACTAATTCTAACCATAGTAATAAATAAAATCAGAGAATGGTTTATAGTAATACCACTAAAATTAACTCCCCAATAATGATTAAATTTTATAACTGTTCTGTCCTGTCATGTGAAAGAACAACAACAAAAAATTACCTATGGTTGACAAATCCCTTTGTCCTAATACCACTGCTGAAGATGGTATCAAATGTATCAAAGCAAAATATGTGTGTGGAGGAGTGACCCTTGTATTTTGAGTGGTAGAACTTTCCTTGCTGGGACTGGTTTGGTGTCTTTGGGGGTCACTCAATTTAAAATATAAGCAGGTCAAAAATTTTTTAAAAATAGAATTCAACTTATAAGAGGGGCTACTCTTCCTGGTTGTCAACATTTACAATGTAACCCATTGTTATTAACAATAACCAACTTAACTCACAGATAGAGATCCCATGATACCTAGGAAATATGGGTTAGAAGCAGTCATATCTGGACAGGATAATTTAGGTAAATTTTGGATAAGATTAACTGCAATGGCTTCATCATCCTACCATCCACCAATACTACTTCAACCCCAATCCAAACCCTTTACGACTTTGGGAACTGAACTAAACTACCCTAAGAATGATTATAACAAGGTAATGATTAAGGAAGAAACAGACTTAAAACAAACTTCAGAGGTTAAAACAGGATATCGGGACACAAATGCCTGAGGTGAATAGATAAATATACAGTAACAAGTCTCAACAAAAGTGATTGCTATGCCAGAGGCTCAAACAGTCCCATTTCCTGTTAACTGGGACACAGATCCAAAGGAATAAATTATCTGTTGGGTCTATATCAAGACAAGGACACATGAGGGAGTAAGACTTGCCACAGTATCTCCCTGATCCACCTGTACAGACATCAGATCCAAAGGGGTATCCTTCCTTTTCCATAGGTAAGGTGAATCACTCCTTTTGTCTTCCCAGATGAGGGGATGGTGTCACCACTTCTGGGGGGCACCTGCAAATCTGTACACATGTGCTTAATGTCTCTGGGTCAACTGCAGGCAACTACTCAAACTTTAACCTCCCTCAAGTGGATGTTTGGTGGTATTGTGGAGTTAGGACAATTCAAACTCTGTTGTCACCCAAATGAATGGAAGCCAGTGCTTTGGTTTGACTGACTATTCCATTCACCCTGACATTTCAAAACCCACTAAAAACTACTAAAAGAGTCAAACAAAAATTACCTACCACTAGTATCTGGCTCATTTGAATCTAATATATATCTAAATGCTATAGGAGTCCCTAAGGAAGTTCCTAATAAATTCAAAACTCAAATTTTTTTTTAAAAAATCAACTGGATGAGAAATATTGCTCATGTCTCAGTACAGACCTGGAAAGGCTAGGACCCTGGATAATTATTTGGGGGATTATTCTCAGCTTTTGTAAAATTTAAAACCCTTATAGGTTTTATACTTATGATTTTTGAAATGTGTCTAATTCTGTCCTGTCTAGCTCCCTTAGTCATAAGGTGTGCTTATAACCTGTGTGAGGCCATGGCCAAAACAAAAATGGCTACATATATTGATGTTATAAAAATATAAGCCCTTAAACCAAGATGATGCTCTTTGGCACTAAAAGAACCTGAGCATCAAAGGGAGGGGGAATGAAACAGGAACTTTTCTAGAAAAAAGAGATAAGGGCCCTCCCAGAATAGAAAAAAAATGTGTTAGAGAAAAAGTGACATGGTGTAGTCAATGTCTAAGTGCATATGAGCAACCCAGTTATAACGCTGTGCCATAAGATACCCAATCAAAAATTTAGGTTGCTGTATAAGGGAGACAAAGGGACTAAAATGTAATATAACACAATGACCCTCTGTGTTTGGGGCTCAGTCTTTGTATGTGAATCTGCAGGGCCAGTGTCTGCACAAATAAACACTGTTTCCTGAAAAAGAAGCCTCATTGTCTCTTCTCTCTCAGTAAAGAATCCTGCCACAGGAGGATGAAAATGCTGCATTTTCATGCACTGTCAATTTTATTCAGAGATTTGGTTAAATTACATTTCTTTACTAAAATGACAACATATCATGGGATAAATTCTTATAAAATTTTAAGGGAGAGATTTTTAGACATTTCCTTTCTAAAAATATTTGGATATATCCCCTGACCACTCTAAGTCCACTTCTGAGGGGAGGCACTTTCATGGTGAGGCCTCATCTTTATAATAAATTTTTAAAAAGTCAACCTGGCATGGTGATGCTTGTCTATAGTTCCAGCTACTTGGAAGGCTGAGACAGAAGGATTGCCTGAGTCCAGCAGGCCAAGGCTGCTGAGACTGTGAGCATGCCACTGCACTCCAGCCTAGGAGATAGAGTGAGACTCTGACTCAAAAAATAAAAGAAAAAAAAGAAAGCACAGTATTGCTGGGATGCCAATATCACAATATGCCACCATATTCTGAGGTGTTTAGCATCTTATGCATTATATTCCAGCACTTAAAACTCAAGGTCAAGTTTTAACAATAGATGTATTTAGTTGCATTAAATGTTAGACAGATTTTTTTAAAGGGGACCAAAATAAATTATACCAATTTCTAAAAGTCCAAAAATGGAATACAGACCAGCCAGTTGCAGTCCAGACTTCAAAAGCTCAGAGCTTGGGACTCACAGCTTCAACTGTGAGTTCACAGTTGAAGCTGTGAGTCCCAAGCTCTGAGCTTTTGAAGTCTGGACTTCTGGAAGAAACTGTGAGTCCCGAGCTTCATAGATGGGAAATAAAGCTGGACAGCAGGAGGTGGGTAGCTTGTCATTCTGGAAATAACTGTCTTCCTGTGTGAAATATTTTGTACAACAGAAATGGCTCAGCCATACCTGCAGCACAGCCATAGTGACCAGGGGACCAATTTTCCACTGAGATAGCCAATCATGCCCACTGACGAAGTTGAAGAGCAGCCCAGTCTGATGTAGTCCATGCTGACAAGTTTTCCATCCTGACTTCCCCTTGAAATCTGTGAGACTGAGGAACTTTGGGGCTTTTCATAGCTTTACCCATAACCTAGGTTATTTGCAATTCTATGGAAAAATAAAGTCAAAGTCCAAAAGCCCATAGCCACCATTACTAGCTGCCTCCTGCAAGTGACACCCCTTAGTTGAAAGTCAATTGGCACAACCCATTACTACATATGAGATAATGATACAGTCCTTGAGAATAAGATAAGAATAAAGTCCATCCCATCATACATCTCACAGACTAGTTCATAGACCAAGCATTAGAGAGTTTCTCCAGAGGGTCCTCCAATGACATTAGTGACAACTTCCCTTAGAATTCAACCCCTGTAGCTTCATACTGCTAGATGTCTTGCAGGCATTCTACCGCCATCCAAATAGTCACCTAGACCCAGAAGAGCAGCAGGAACCTACAATGGTCAGACCCTCATGAACAACCACCCTCGGGAAAAGGGAAAGTGCAACACAATAGTGTAGCACACTGTGAAATTAATTAAATAAATTAACAAATCCCATAAAAGGCTACCCCAACAGTAGCAAACTGGTCTAACAATAAAGAAATAAAAAGCTGGGCTTGGTGGCTCAGCCTGTAATCCCGCGTCTTTGGGGGGCTGAGGTGAGTGGATTGCCTGAGCCCGTGGGTTTGAGACCCACCTGGGCAGCAAGACCTCATCTCTACAATAAATAATAATAATAATAAAATCAGCTGGGCGTGGTAGCGCATGCCTGTAATTCCGGCTACTCGGAAGGCTGAGGTGGAAGAATCGCCGGAGCCCAGCAGGTCGAGGCTGCTGTGGCCGGGAGCGGCCACTGCACTCCAGTCTGGGCGACAGAGTGAGACTCCAACTCAAAAAAAAAAAAAAAAAAAAGGAAATAAAAAACAGGCCTGGTGGCTCAGCCTATAATCCCAGCACTTTGGGAAGCCGAGGCAAGTGGATAGCCTGAGCCCACTGGATCAAGACGAACCCAGGCAACTTGGCAAGACTTCATCTCTACAATAAGTAAAAAATTTGCTGGTGTGATAGCATGTGCCTGTAGTTCCGACTACAGGCTGAGGCAGAAGAATTGGTGGAGTCCATCAGGTCAATGCTGGGGTGGCTGTGAGTGTGCCTCAGCACTCCAGCTTGAACAATGGAGTAAAACTCCAAATAAAAAAAATAGATAAATAAATAAATAACAGTATGTCCTCACAGATAAGGAAGAAATAGTGAAAAACACCAAAAATCCTCAAAGTCTTAAAAAGTCATCATAAAAAAAGAAACCAGATCTCAAGCAATGAAACTTCTTCAGAATGGCCTGTCACTGATGACAGACATAGAATTCAGACTATGGATAGCCAAGACAATGAAGGAAAGTCAAGAAAAGATACAACACAGATCACCCAGGCAACAAAAACAGTACTGTAAATGAAAAACTCACTCCTGGAATTTCAAAGCACAATGAAAAACCCAACAGCAAAATTGACCAAGTCAGACCTTGAGGACTAACCTATTATCCCAACCAAATCCAACAAAGGATTCAAGAAGAATCAACAAAGCCCAAAGAGCACTGAAGTTTTGTAAAAGGGTCAAATATATGGCTGTTTGGTATCAGTGAACAGAATAGAAAATTGAGAATACCCTGGAGTAAGTTTTTCAATATGTCCAAAACATTTCCCCTACCTGGCTAGAAAGGCCATGCTAATGTAAGAAATCCAGAGAACTCTTGTAAGGTAATCCATGAAAAGACACATTGTATTGCATTTCCACAAGCTGAGCATCAAAGAAAAAATTCCTGAAAGCAGGCAGAGAGAAGAGACAGATTACTTATCATAAAAATCTCATCAGAGTTGAAGATAATTTGAAGCAGAAACCTTATAAGCCAGAAGGGACTGGGTCCCAACTTAAATATTCTTAAAAAAAAAAGCAATTCCAGACAGGAATTTCCTGCCTCATGAAGCTAAGTTTCATAGATGCAGGAAAATTAAAATCATTCCCAGACTTCTAATACCTAAGAGAATATGCTACCTCAGGAGAGCACTTCAGGAGATATTTAAGAAAATCCCTTTTATCATTATGTAGTGTCCTTCTATATGTTTTTTAATGTTTTGATAGTTTTGAGGTTGTTTTGTCTGACACTAAATTCCAACTCCTGACTTTTTTATATTCTTTAGCCTGAAACCTCATTTTCCAACCTCTAACTTTGAGTCAGTGGGTTTCCTTTGTAGTGAGATGTGTTTCCTGGAGGCAACTTATTGTTGGATTATGCTTTTTGTTCAGTTTGCTATCCTTTGCCTTTACAGTGGTGCATTTAGTCAATTCACATTCAGGCTAATTATTGAAATGTTAGTTTACCCTGTCATAAGGCTCTGATAATGCTGTTTAGTTTTCTTTGAACTTTTGCTTTAATATGTGTGTGTGTTTTCAGTTTTGTAGAGGTGTTCAGCAATAGAAACAAAGTGGGAGGTATTATACTTCCAGAACTTAAACTTTATTATAAAGTTAAACTAATCAAAACAACCTGGTATTAATACAAGTATAAAGACCAATGGAATAGCATAAAGATTCCAGAGCAAAAACTCAATTTCTCAACCAACTCGTCTTTGAAGAGCTATCAATGAAAACCGCAAGGGATAGAAGACCTTATTCAACAAATGGTGCAGAGAAAACTGGCTGAACACATATAGAAGAATAAAACAGTAACCTAAGCTATCACCAAACACACAAATCAACTCTAAATAGATAAAAGACATAAACATAAAATCTCAAATTATAAGAATCTTAGAATATAAGACAGGAAACACCCTTCTGCACATCGGACTAGGCAGTCAATTCTTGATCATAACCCTAAAAGGGTAAGCCATAAAAGAAAGGGTAGACAAACATGACCTCTTCAAACTGAAAAGCTTTGACAACGTAAAAGAACCCAGCAAGAGAACAGAGAGACAACTTACAGAATGGGAAAAAAAAAATTGCTAACTATATATATGATAAAAGTTTAACATCTAGGATCTACAAGAAGTTCAAACAAGCAAAAAGAAAATAAAGTGTTAAATAGTGGGAAAAGGACACAAATAGACCCTGCTCAAAAGAAGGCATGTGAGAGTCAAAAGACACATTAAAAATTCTCAGCCTCAGTAATCATCAAAGAAATGCAAATCAAAATCATGGTGAGATGCCACCTAACTCCAATAAGGATGGCCATCATTAATAAAAAAAAAAAAAAAAACACCAAAAACTGATGCTGGTGAGGATGCAGAGAAAAAAGAATGCTTCTAAACTGTTGGCGGGAGGGCAAACTAATTCAATCTTTATGGAAAACAATGTACCAATTTTTAAAAACTTACCCACATAAAACCCAGCAATCTCTTTTCTGGAAATATACCAGAGGAACTCAAATCACTCTACAAAGAAGATTCTTGGATATGCATGTTGGATTGCAGCACTATTCTCCATAGCAAAACCATGAGAACCATGCCACTGCCCATAGAAAGTAGACTGGATAAAGAAAATGTGGTACATATACAGAACGAAGTATTATGCAGCCATAAGGCACACAATTATGAATTTTTCAGCAACTTGGATGGCTTTAGAGCCCATCATATTTAATGATCTATCACAGAAATGAAGAGTTGAATACCACATGTTCTCACTCATAATTGGGTCCTGAACATTTATTACAATACTTTAAAGGAGGGAAAGGCAGTAACAGAACGCTGCCAGAAGAGGGAAGGAGAAAAAGTGGCACATAACATTGCAAGGATAACTGATCCTAAATAAGGGGAAGTGAGGACCAGTTGGAGGTCAAAACCTCACCTGCATGCAGACTATTTATATACCTAAATCTGAATTATACCCCACATTTTTACAATAAAATAAACAAATAAATATTCCCAAGCAAATAAATGTAAGAACAGTCCTACCCATCACTAAAGTATAGGCAAGCATAGAGTTAACTGGCTATGCACATCAGCCACAAACCTAAAATGCCAAGAAGTTTCTTAATAGCAATATGACAGCAATAAACTCAACAAAGCAATAGTTAATTTAATCTGTAAATAAAGTGAACATTCCACTAAAAAGGCACAAATAGAAAATTGAATAAAGAAACATGATCCATCCTTCTGCTGCCTTCAGGAAACCTCTCTTGGCAAATGACACAGGCTTATGGCAAAGTGCTGAAGAAAAATCTTCCAGGAAAAAGTAAAATAAAAAAGAGCAGGAGTAGCTGGGCTCAGTGGCTCAGCCTGTAATCCCGTGATTTGGGAGGCTGAGATGAGTGGAATGCCTAAGCCCACGGGTTCAAGACCCACCTGGGCAACTTGGCAAGACCTCATCTCTACAATAAATCAAAAAAAAAAAATTAGCTGGGCATGGTAGTGTGCACCTGTAGTTCCAGCTACTCAGAAGGCTGAGGCAGAAGGATCGCCGGAGCCCAGCAGGTTGAGGCTGCGGTGGCCGGGAGCGGCCACTGCATTCCAGTCTGTACGACAGAATGAGACTCCAACTCAAAAAAACAAAACAAAACAAAACAAAACAAGGCAGGAGTACCTATTTTTATATCAGATAAAAATAGATTTTGATAATGATAAAAGGTTCAACCCACCAATAATAAATATCCATTTTGAATATATATGTACCCAACATAGGAGCACCCAGATTTGTAAAATATTGCTAATTAAACTAAGATAGGAAATAGTCATGCAACTATACTCATTGCAATAATTTTAATACTCCACTAACAAAACATAGAGCCACAAAATTAACAAGAAAATCAACCTTAACTAAAACTCAACCGAATACATCTACAGAACAGACATTCTTTTCATCCACACATGAAACCTACTCCAAGACTGGCCATACACTCTGACAAAAATAAAGTGTGGACAAGTTTCAAAGGCTAGAAATCACACCAGCCATTGGCTCAGACCAAAGTGAAACAAAAAGAAAAATTAAAACCAACAGAATCCCCCCCAAACAAACGAATACATGAAAGTTAAACAACATACTTCTGAATAACTTTTGGATCAACACAAAAATCAAGGCAGAAATAAAAAAAATTCCTGGAAACAAATTCAAACAATGATACAAAATATCAAAATCTCTGGTACATAAAGAAATCAGTACTGGGAGGGAAGTTTATAACACATTCCAAAAAAAGGGAGGGATCCACTTACCAAAACTAGAAAGTCAAGATAATCCAATCCAGCCAGGCTTGGTGGCTCAGCCTGTAATCCCGTGCTTTGGGAGGCTGAGGTGAGTGGACTGACTGAGCCTCCAGGTCCGAGAACTGGGCAACTTGAAGAGACCTCATCTCTACAATAAATCAAAAAATCAGCCAGCCGTGGTAATGCATGCCTGTAATTCTGGCTACTCAGAAGGCTGAGGTGTAAGGATCGCCAGAGCCCAGCAGGTCAAGGCTGCAGCGGGCAGGAGCAGCCACTGCACTCCAGTCTGGGTGATAGAGTGAGACTCCAACTCAAAAAAAACCAAAAAAGATAATCCAATCCCCAAAACAACAAAGCAAATAAATAATCAAAGTAAGGGGGGAAGAAAACACTAAATAATATCGACAACAAAAAACAAAACAAAACAAAATATATAAAATATCAGGAAGTTGAAAGACTGGTTATTTGAAAGACTAACATATATATATCTGTATTTAGCTATGTACATATATGAGTGACAGACTCCTGGTCTGATACATACACACACAAGAAGAATAAAGAAAAAAGAAGAAATAAAGAAAAAGGAGAAGAAGAAGAAAAGAAAAAATTTAATAAGCACAATCAGAAAGCAAAAGAGAGGTGTTCCAAATGACCCAGAATACAGAAAATAATGAGAGATTATTACAAACATTTGTATGTGTGAAATTAGAAAATTTATAGAAAAATTGATACATGCCTGGAACCATACAATCTCTCAAAATTGCATCAGGAAAGAAATCAAAAATTTAAACAAATCATTAACAAATCAAAGAATTGATTCAGTAGTAACAAATCTTCCAGGCAGAAAAATCCCTGGGTCAGATGGCTTTTTAGCTAAATTCTACAAAATACACAAGAAATATCTGATAACAATTCTATTGAAAGTATTCCAAACAATGTGAAGAAAGAAATTATCTTAGCTCCTTTGATGCATCAAATATCATCCTGATACCCCCCAAAATGGCAAAGACACAACAAGGAAAGAAAACTGCTGGTCTAATTCCCTGATAAACTTAGATGCAATAATACTTAACAAAATACTAGCAAGTTGCATCCATCAGTGCACAGATGTTTATTTATAATAACCAGGCAGACTTCATTCCTAGGAATCAAGGCTGGTTCAACATAAACAAATCAATCCACTACAAAACAGATGTAAAAATCAAGAACAATGTGATTATCTCATTAGATGAAGAAAAAGTATATGATAGAATCCAACCTCCTTTCTTGATGTAAAAACCCTCAAACAATTAGGCATCAAAGTAAAATTCCTCACTGTAATAGCCATCTACGATAAAACTGCAGCCAACACCATTCTTAACATGCAGAACCTGGAAGATTCCCCAAGAACTGAAACGAAATATATATATATATATATATATATATATATATATATATATATATATATATATATATGCCCACTCTCATGGAATATACCTAAGTAACAAGTTATCACATGTATCCGATGATTACAAAATGATTAACTTGTTTTAAAAACTACAAAATACTGATAAAAAATTCATGAGGTCACAAATGCAGAGATCTATCCCATGAACTAACATATTACTATCATTTAAATTACTGTACTGCCAAAAGGAATCTATTGATTCAGTGTACACCTTATTTGTATAGAACCACTCCCCCCAAAAAAGAGAACCAAGTTAATTACGAAAAGATAAAGCTGGAGGCATCAAACTACTTGACTCAATTTCTTTAAAAATAAGGCTACAGTAATTAAGACAGTATTGTATTGGCATAAAAATAGACCTACAGAACAATAAAATATAATGAAGAACTACAAAAAATCCACATATTTATAACCAAATAATTTTCAACAAAAGTGGTGAAAGCATGTACTGGAAAAGAAATACTCCTTGCAATCTTAGCAATGGAAAAACTGGATAATGATGGGCAAAATAATGAAACTGAACCCTATCTCTCAGCATACCTAAAAATTTTTAAAAAGTGGATTAACAACAAACCTAATTCCCCAAATCATGAAACCACTAGAAAAGATCATAAACACTTCAGGACATCAGACTAGGAAAATATTTTATGGTTAATTCCTCAAAATCACAGGCAATTAAAAATAAGTTGTATCCCAACACTTTGTAAGGTGAAGGTGAAAGGACCACTGGAGTCCAGGGGCTCAAGACTACCCTGAAAAACTGGACAAGACTTCATGTCTAAAGTAAATTAAAAAAGAAAATTAGTTAGGGTATAATGGCAGGTGACTTTAGTGCCAGCTGCTTGGAAGCCAAGGTTAATGAATCACCTGAGCCCTACATGCTGAGGTTGTGGTAGGAATGAGAATACCACTGCACTCCAGACTGGGCAAAAGAGTGAGACAGAAAGAAAGGAAGAAAGAAAGGAAGGAAGGAAGGAAGGAAGGAAGGAAGGAAGGAAGGAAGGAAGGAAGGAAGGAAGGAAGGAAGGAAGGAAGGAAGGAAGGAAGGGAAAGGAAGGAAGGAAGGAAAGAAAGAAAGAAAGAAAGAAAGAAAGAAAGAAAGAAAGAAAGAAAGAAAGAAAAAGCAAAAGTAGAAAGTGGGCAGAGTTTAAGATGGTGACTCAACAGAGTCACCATAAAGACTCTGCATGAGTAGGCATTTGCTGGTGGGAGAGTGAAAGTCCATCTGAGGGGAGACTCAGGATCAAGCATCCAGGACCCCTCTAAGAGTGACTGCAAGCCCCACCACCCTGACATTGGAGTGCAGGGTGCAAGATCATCTGCTATTGTTCATGCAGGATGCTCCAGAGAAGAGCCTGCTGAAGACGGTTGATTCTCATTGCCTGACCCACACGATCACCTGTTATAGTGCATCAGCTGAAGCCCCGGATCTGATCAGTGTAGAGAGGATTGAGGAGACATGGAAAGAAGTCTCCTGCCCAGCGGGAGACATCCACTGCAGCCATTTTCTCTGTCCCAGGACCTGGTAGAGACCTGCATTGCCCCACCCATATCCACCCAGCTCTGCCCAGTCTCCAAATCCAACTTGGGACCTAAGGTAATTTCATCAAACTGGGAGAGAAAAAAGCCCCTCCCCTATACTAGATTGGACACTGGTCAGATTTGAGTGGCAGACTTGACAGCAAACCAGGTGAGTCCAGAGTTAATCCACCCTACTCCCACAGTATGCCTGGGGCATCTGACACAAGCTGTGAGCATATCAGCCTGCACTGAGAGTAACCCTATCAGCCTGCCCTGAGACTTAGAGATCAGAGCTGAAAGGAGTTGGACTTATAGGAATGATCACAGAGTGAGTTTGGTTTCTTTTTTTAATTTAATTTTATTTTTTGTCTGTTTGGCTCATTTTTGGTTTTTGTTTTAGTTTTTTTCTCTTCCTTTCTGTTTTTGAAAACAATTTTGTACTTCCTTTGTTTCTGTTATTCAACTGACTTTTAAAAAATTATCTTTAGACTTCCAGTTTGTGAATGGGAAGAGTACATCATAGGGAGGTTTTTTCTGGATTGTGCATTTTAGTTCTTTTTACTCTTTTCTGTCACTGTGTCTCTTTTCATGCTAGCTGGTACATCTGTTTCTCTCTTACCCTTCTCTCTCTCTCAACCCTCTCCTTCCTTTTTCCATTCTTTTCCTTTTTCATACCTCATTTTGCTTCCAGGGACCCAAACTGTAACCCACTACATGAACAAATTGTAAGTCAGTGGGAAGTAGGTTCCAGGGTGCCCATACACCTGTCAGTGGATACTGGGATCTGCAGAAAGATATTTAATCACAGGTCCCCCCTCAATTAAATCTCAAAAAAGCAAAAAGTACAACCCCCAACCCACAGTTCAGACTCAGAACAGATTCAGGATTGAACAAAGTTAGAGGATCCACATAAGAAAGGAAACTGAAAAATACAGAAGTAAAAGCAGCCCCACCGTCCTGACAACAGAATTAAGCAAAAGGGAGAATGAAAAGTGGGGTGGGGGGGAGGAAAATCTATACAAATGAAGAAAAAACAAAAGAAGACTATGGGTCTCACACAAATCCCTGTGAGGTCAGACACTGAGAAAACAGACTATGGAATGCAAACAATAAAGAGCCAGAAGAATAACTGGTCTCAAACTACAAACCCAGATATCAAGACATTAATAGAGAGAATAAATAGAATTGAGGAGAGATAAAAGAAAAATATGAAGGAGTTGATAACTGAGATAGAATCAGTAAAGAATACTGTGGATGAAATAAATAAAAAACTGATAGCACGGAAAACAGAATCAGCCAGCAGAAGAAAGAATATCAGAGTTTGATGACCAAAATATAGACCTAACCCAAACAGTCAACAACATAGAAAAGAAGTCTAAAAAGATAGAACAAAACCTTCAAGAAATGAGTGATTATTTAAAGAGGCGAAACCTAAGAGTAATTGGACATCCATGATATTATCAAAGAAAACTTCCATCATCTCATCAGTGATGTGACCATTCAAACAAGAGATTCATAGAACCCCTGCAAGACAACAAATGAGAAAACCACCCTAGGCATATGCAAATTTGCCTTTACAAAGTGGGTATAAAAGAAAAAATCCTAAAGGCAGCAAGAGAAAAAGGTCAGACTACCTAACACAGAAGACCAATTAGAAGAACAGAGGATTTATCTACAGAAACACTTCAGGTTAGGAGAGCTTGGAGCCCAATCATCAAAGTACTCAAAGATAAACAATTTTAACCAAGAGTAACCTACCCAGCTAAGCTTCATCAGTGAGCAAGAATTAAAATCTTTCCAAGACCATCAATCCCTAAGAACTTCTGCTGCCTCTAGACCAGCTCTACCAGAAACATTCAAGAAAGTATTAAACACAGAAGAAAGGGAAAAAAGAACAACATCTTCCCAAGAGTGCAGGAAAAATATTGAAAACGCACATGAATCAACACCAAAATCGAAAGACAAAAATTAGCAACAATAACTCTATAAGAATTTAATGACAAGGGTAAACCTTCACATTTCAATAATTAGCCTGAATGTGAATGGACTAAATGCACCACTAAAAGACACAGAATGGCAAAATGGGTAAAATATCATGAGACAACAATATATTGTCTCCAAGAGACTCATCTCACCAGAAAGGACATTCACAAACTCAGAGTAAGAATATGGGGGCAAAATTTTAGGTGAATTGAACACAAGAAAGCAGGAGTTGTGATCTCAATATCAGACAAAATACCCTCTAAGCTATCAAAAATTTAAAAGATAAAGAAGAACACTATATAATGATAAAAGTTTCAATCCATCAACAAGAAATTTCCATCCTAAACATATATGCACCCAACAGAGGAGTACCAACTTTCATAAAACAACTTCTAGGCAAACTTTAAAAAGATATTGACTCTAACACTATTATAGCTGGTGACTTTAATACCCCCCTCACTACCCTAGACAGATCACCAAGACAAAAATTCAGCAAGAAGATTTAGAACCTCAGTGTGACTCATGACACATGGACTTACTTGATACCTGTAGAACACTCCACCTAACAATCACAGAATATACATTCTTCTCATCACCACATGGAATGTACTCTAAGATTGACCAAATCCTTGGCCATAAATCAAGCATAAACAAATTTCATAATACTGAAATTTTGTCATGCACCTTCTCAGGCCATAGTGGAATAAAAATAAATATCAACACTAACAAACTTCCCTCAAACCCACAAAGACATGGACACTAAACAGCATGATGCTAAGCAATTCCTGAGTCAGCATGGAAATCAAAACAGAGAGGGAAAGATACCAGAAACAAATGAAAATAACAAAACATCTTACAAAAAACTCTGGGATGCCACGAAAGCAGTAGTGAGAGAGGAATTCATATATCTACAAACAGATGAAGAAAATGGAAAGATCACAAATTAACAGTCTAACAAGACATGGAAGCTGGAAAAGCATGAACACCAAAATAATAACTTCAGCAGAAGAACCCAGATCACCAAAGTAAAAGCCAAAATCCAAGAAATAGAAAAAAAAAAGAGATAATACAAAAAATCAATGAAACAAATAGCTGATTCTTTGAAAGGATAAACAAGATTGATGGTCCCCTAGATAGACTGACCAAGAAAAAGTCAAATAAACTCAATCAGAAAGACAAAGATGAAGCCACAACTGACCCTAAAGAAATATAAATGATAATCAGAGATTACTATCTACACATGTATGGAAACAAACTTCAAAGCCTAAAGGACTTTATAATCATCATAAAATCACCCCTGGTTGTAATAAGTAAAAATTGAGACCCTAAATAAACCAGTAACAATCCAGGAAATTGACTATGCCATAAGAAAACTACCTACAAAAAAAAAAAAAAAAAAGCCCTGGACAGATGGTTTTCCAGCAGTATTCTATAAAACATACAAGGAGGAAGTGATACCAATCTTACTGAAAGTATTCCAGGCTATTGAGAAAGATGGAACTCTGCAAATCATTTTATGAGGCTAACATCACATTGATACCAAAGCCAAAAAAGATTCAACAAAGAAAGAACTACAGGGTAATATCCTTGATGAACATGGATGCTAAAATTCTCAACAAGATTTTAGCAAATCAGATTCAACAACACATATCAAAAAACATCCACGGAGTTCTGATAAGATGTGATGGCATAGGTGGAATTGTGAGATTCTCCTAATGTGAGTTCCCAAAAAGACTCTTTTCTTCACCCCCCACTGCCCACCACCAGCCACACTGGTCTGAGGCCCGGGGACCCTTGGGTCCCATGCAGGGCCGGATATTGTGGCACCCAGCTGCTGCTGCTCCACTATACATGACTCCTGCCCACGTGGAAGTCTTGGGTCTTGGCTCCCTCCCTGGCTACATCGTCTTGCCCAGCACCCAGCACCAAACCATCGGTCAACCAGGGAGGCTCTGGGCACCCACCCCTCAGAGATACTGGTTCCATTTCTGGCTAAAGTACACTGTGAGGGGCCCAGGGTCACTCTCGCTGCTCACTGTCTGCCCTTTTGAGCTTTGGATCACTGGAGCTCGGAGCCCACCCTGCCTGAGGCACTCAGTGTGCCACCCCATGCTTGTGTAAGGGAACAGCATATCTTAAGGAGGTGCTGATTGGAGGCTCTCAGCTCCAGAGGAGGGAAATCCTGACCCCCTCCTCCACCCCAGCCCGCTGTTGGCATCCTGGATCCAGTGCCCAGCTGTGCAGCTGATCCCCTGTGCCTCCCATGCCACCACAGTCCATCATAGTGGATCACCCAGGGACCCAGATGAGCAGAGAGAAAGAATCTGCGAAAGAGAAACTGCCACCTCAGCCATTCGCCAGGCAGAGGCTTGCATTGCCCTGCCAACGCATGAGCAGCATACACTTCAGTTCCTAAAGTAACATCGCAAAACAGGAGACAAAGCCCCTCCCCTATGCTGAATCAAAGGCAACTAAGTGTTGCAGACTTCCCAGGTAGCAGACTAAAAGAACAAACCCAAGCTGCAAGTAAATCTAGCTGTCTGCAATGAAAGCAAAGTGGAGAGGCTGGAGATCAGAGCTGAAGAGACTTTAGACAGGAAAGATTCCAGAGATAGTCTGATTTCTTATTTTGACTTTATCATTTTGACTGTTGGTTTAGCTCACTTTTGTTTGCTTTTTGACTTACACTATCTGTTTGTGTTAGGCAAAATGCATCAATAGGCATTATTTTATTGGTCTGTCTTTGTGCAGCTATCAGTATTCCTTAGGGAATTTTGCTTGCATGTTTTTTCAATTTTCTCCGGCCTTGTATCTCCTTCTCACCTGTTAGTTGGTATGTATGTCTGTTTTCCCTCTCCCTCATCTCTCTAACTTCCTATTGACTCCCACAACCTCCATTATTTTTCTCTGTTGTACCTCCTTTTGCTCCAGGGGCCAAACCTACAAACCACTGCACAGACAGATTGTAAGGCAGTGAGAAATAGGTTCCAGTTGGCTCATACACTGGTTGGCGGATGCTGGAATCAGCATATAGATTCTGAATCACAGCTTCCGCCTCAATTAAGCCTCAAAACTGCAAAAAGTACAGCCTGCAGCCCATACTCCAAACTCAAAAGTGAACAAAGACAGAGGACCTCATTAGGAAGAACAGGAGATTGCACAAATGAAGCAAAATAAATGCCACCTTAATGAAAAACAGAATTGAAGAAGGGGAGAGAAAGGGGGGGGGAGAGAGAAAACCCAACACAAATGAAGAAAAACCAAAAGAAGAATATGGGTCTCTCACAGACCCCTGGGAGGGCAGACACTGAGAAAACTGATTTTGGAATGCAAACAATGAAGAGCCCCCAGAATGACTAGTCTCAAACTACAAACCTAGATATCAAAACATTAATGGAGAGATTAAAAAGAATTGAGGAGAGACAAGAAGAAATTAGAAAGGAGCTGATAACTGAGATAGCAGTAATAAAGAATACTGTGAATGAAATAAATAAAAAACTGATAAGCATGGAAAGCAGAATTACCCAAGAAGAAGAAAGAATCTCAGAGCTTTGGAACCAAAATATAGAACTAACACAAACTGTTAAAAACACAGAAAACAAGCTCAAAAAGACAGAACAAACCTTCAAGACATAAGCGATTACTTCAAGAGACCAAACCTAAGAGTAATTGGCCTTCCTGAGACAGAAAGAGAGACAGAGACCACACTGGAACAAACTTTCCATGAGATTATTCAAGAACACTTCCCTTACCTAATCAGTGATGCAAAAATTCAAAAACAAGAGATTCAGAGAACCCCTGTAAGACAACAAATGAGAAGACCAACTCCTAGACACATAATAATTTGCCTAAACAGAGTAGGTATAAAAGAAAAAATCCTAAAGGCAACAAGAGAAAAAGGCCAGATTACCTACCATGGAAGACCAATTAGAATAGCGGCAGATTTATCTACAGAAACCCTGCAGGCTAGGAGAGCTGGGAGCCCTATCTTCAAAGTTCTAAAAGACAAACAACTTCAAGCTAGAATAACCTACCCAGACAAGCTAAGCATCATCAGTGAGGGAGAATTAAAATCTTTCCCACATATCTAACCCCCAAGAGCTTACACTGCCACCAGACCACCTCTACATGAAACACTTAAGAAAGTACTAATCACAGAAGAAAAAGAAACAAGAACAACATTCTTCACAAGAGTACAGGAAAAAGAATAAAATACACATGAACCAACCCCCAAACCAAAAAAAGACCAAAAACTAAGTGGAAGAACAACAACTCTATAAGAAATCTATGATAAGGACAAACTCTCACATTTCAATAATTAGCCTGAATGTGAATGGACTAAATGCACCACTGAAAAGACATAGAATAGGAAAATGGACAAAATACCACCAGGCAACAATATATTGCCTTCAAGAGGCTCATCTTACAAGAAAGGACAGGCACAGACTCAAAGTAAGAGGATGAGAAACCAATTTTCAGGTGAATGGAACACAAAAGAAAGAAGAAGTCGCAATCCTAGTTTCAGACAAAACATCATTTAAGCTATCAAAAATTAAAATAGATACGTAGGGCCACGACATAATGATAAAAGGTTCACACCATCAATAAGAAATAACTATTTTAAACATATATGTACCCAACATAGGAGCAACAACTTTCATAAAGCAGCTTCTAGGAAAACTAAAGAAAGATATTGACTCTAACACCATCATAACTAGGGACTTTAATACCCCACTCACAACCCCTAGACAGATCATCAGGACAAAAAATCAGCAATGCGATCTGGATCCTCAATGTGACTCTTGACCAAATGTACTTAATAACTACACAACACTCCATCCAAAGACCACAGAATACACATTCTACTCATCACCACATGTAACATATCCTAAGATTGACCACATACTTAGCCATAAATCAAACATAAACAAATTTAAAAGGACCAAAATTTTACCATGAACCTGCTCAAACCACAGTAGAGTAAAAATAAAGATTAATACCAACAAGGTCCCCCAAAACCCACAAAGACATGGACACAAAAGTATGATGCTAAACAACTCTTGGGTCAATGATGAAATCAAAACAGAGATCAAAAGATACCTGGAAACAAATGAAAATGAAGAAACTTCTTACCAAAATCTCTGGGATGCCATGAAAGCTGTAGTAAGTGGGGAATTTATATCCCTACAAATGCACAAGAAGAAAATAGAAGGATCCCAAATTAACAGCCTAACAAGCCACCTAATGAAGCAGGAAAAGTATGAGCACAAAAACCCTAATTTCAGCAGGAGAATCCAGATCACCAAAATAAAAACCCATATCCAGGACATAGAAGACCAAAAGATAATACAAAAAAATCAATGAAAAAAAAAGCTGGTTCTTCAAAAGGAAAAGCAAGATAGATAGTCCCCTAGCTAGACTGACCAAGAAAAAGAGAGAAAAAACCCAAAAAAGCACAATCAGAAACACAAAAGATGAAGTTACATGTGACCCTGAAGAAATATAAAAGATCATTAGAGACTACTATGTACACTTGTATGGAAACAAACTTGAAAACCTTAAGGAAATGGAGGACTTTCTGTCATCACACAATCTGCCTTGGTTGAAACAAGAAGAAATTGAGACCCTAAATAGACCAATAATAATCAAGGAAATGGACTACATAATAAGAAAACTTACACCAAAAAAAGTCCTGGACCAGATGGCTTTCCAGCAGAATTCTACAAGACATTTAAGGAGGAGCTGATACCTATCATACTGAAGGTATTCTAGGTGATTGAGAAAGATAGAACTCTCCCCAAATCATTTTATGAAGCTAACATCACATTGATACCCAAGCCAGGTAAAGACACAACAAAGAAGAAACTATAGGCCAATATCTTTGATGAACATAGATGCTAAAATTCTCAAAAAGATCCTCGCAAACTGAATTCAACAACACATCTCAAATATCATCCATCATAACCAAGTGGGCTTCATCCCTGGGATGCAAGGCTGGTTCAACATTCATAAAACCATAAATGTAATTAAATACATCAACAGATGTGAAAACAAAAAACACATGATTATATCATTAGATGCAGAAAAAGCTTTTGATAAAATCCAGAAGCGCTTCTTGATAAAAATGCTTGAACATCTAGGCATACAGGGAACATAACTCAAAATAGTAAAAGCCATCCATGAGAAACCCACAGCCTGCACACTCCTAAATGGGCAAAAATTGGAACCATTTCCCCTGAAAACTGGAACAAGACAAGGATGCCCACTCTCACCACCCCCCTTCAATATAGTATTGGAAGTCCTGGCTAGAGCAATCAGAAAAGAGAAGGCAACCGGGGTATCCAAATAGGAAAAGAGGAAGTCAAGTTATCTCTCTTTGCAGATGACATGGTTGTGTACCTTGAAAACTCAAGAGAATCTGTCAAAAACCTCCTTACACTGATAAAGGCCTTTGGCAAAGTCTCAGGATACAAAATAAATGTGCAAAAGACAACCGCATTTCTTTACACCAATAATAAACAATAGAAACCCAAATAAAAAGCACAATTCCATTCACAATAGCCACACACACACACACAAATGAAATTCCTTGGCATGTTCCTTACCAGAGACGTGAAAGACTTTTACAATGAAAACTACAAAACACTGCTCAAAGAAATCAAAGATGACACAAACAAGTGGAAAAATATCACATGCTCATGGATTGGAAGAATCAACATTATGAAGATGTCCATCCTACCTAGGGCAATCTACAGATTTAATGCAATACCCATCAAATTACCAGCAACATTATTCTCAGACCTTGAAAAAAACAACAAAAGAATTCTATGGAAACACAAACGACCAAGAATAGCTAGAACAATCCTCAACAAAACAAAACAAAACAAACAAACAAA
The DNA here is from genome assembly GCA_027257055.1 of Cephalopachus bancanus. Lineage (NCBI taxonomy): Eukaryota > Metazoa > Chordata > Mammalia > Primates > Tarsiidae > Cephalopachus > Cephalopachus bancanus. The sequence goes on along the minus strand of JAPVLO010000982.1, from coordinate 59,462 downwards.
CAAAAAACAAAACAGGTGGTATCACATGATAAGACTTCAAACTTTAGTATAAAGCTACAATCATCAAAAGAGCTTGGTATTGGTATAGGAACAGGCATATAGAACAATGGAATAGAATTGAGATTCCAGAAGCAAAACCTCAATTTCTCAACCAACTCATCTTTGACAAACCCTCCACCACCTACCACTGGGGAGAGGAGAACCTATTCAGTAAATGGTGCTGGGAAAACTGGCTGACCACATGCAGAAGATTGAAACCTGACCCCTATCTATCCCCATACATAAAAATTAACTCCAAATGGATCAGAGACCTAAATGTAAAACCTCAAACCATAAGAACCTTAGAAAATGCCATCGAATTCCTGATCAAACCCCAAAACCCACAGGCCATAAGAGAAAAGATAGACAAGTGGGACCTTATTAAACTGACAAGCTTCTGCAAAGCCAAAGAAACCATCAAGAGAGCACGGAGATAGGCTACTGACTGGGAAAAAGTATTTGCGAACTCTAGGTCTGACAAAGGCTTAACATCTTGGATCTACGAGGAACTCAAACGTGCTGAAAAGAAAAAAAACAATCCCATTATAACATGGCAAAAGATATGAACAGACACTTCACAAAGGAAGTCATCCGAGCAGACAAATACACATTAAGAAATGTTCAACCTCACTTAATCATCTGGGAGATGCAAATCAAAACTAGACTGGGATACCACCTAACTCCAGTCAGAATAGCAATTATCAATAACTTAAAAAATAACAGTTGCTGGAGAGGGTGTGCCAAAAGGCACACTGTTAGTGGGAGTGTAAAGTAGTGCAACCTCTGTGGAAAGCAGTGTGGCAATTCATAAAAGCTCTAAATATCAACCTCCCATATGATCCCACAATCCCCCTACTGGAAGTATAGCCTGAAGAACTCAAATCACTCTATAAAAAAAGATACCTGCACACGTATGTGTATTGCAGCATTGTTCACAATAGCAAGAACCTGGAAGCAACCATGCTGTCCATCAAAAGAGGACTGGAATAAAAATAAAGTGGTACATATACACGATGGAATACTATGCAGCCATAAAAAAGAACAATCATGAATTTCACAGCAACCTGGATGGAACTCGAGTCTATAATACTGAGTGACCTCTCACAGAAACAAAGATCTTAGTATCACATGTTCTCACTCATATAGTGGACCTAGATCATCCTATGTATTACCGTAAGAAAATGACTGACAGTGGTGGGAAACTATGGGGGGGAGGCAAAGGGAGATGGGATTAATGGTAGTAAATATCTGTCTGGGGACAGGGAGACACCTCTTATCAACAAGGTGCCTGGATGAAGCATATTTGTATACCTAACCCTTAACTGTACCCCATAATATCATAATAAAAAATATTATTTAAAAAAATCATCCACAACAACCAAGTAGGCTTCATTCCTGGGAAGCAAGCCTGGTTGAACATTTGTAAGACCATTAAATTATTTGTAAGACCATTAAATTAAATAAATTAAAGACGTAAAAACAAAAACCACACTGTATCATCAGATGCAGAAAAAGCTTTTGATAAAATCTAGTACCCCCTCTTGATAAAAGTCCCCAAATATCTAGGCATAGATGGAACATTCCTCAAAATACTAAGAGCCATCTATGAGAAACCCACAGTCAGCATAATACTAAACAGACAGAAATTGGAGCCATTTACCCAGAAAACTGGAAAAAGAAAAGGCAGTCCACTCTCGCCCCTTTTGTTCAATATTGTGTTGGAAGTCCTAGCTCAGACAATTAGACAAGAGAAGGAAATCAGGGGTATCCAAATAAGACAAAGTCAAGTTATCCCTCTTTGTTGATGATATGATTCTATACCTTGAAAATCCAAGAGAATCTGTCAAAAACCTGCTTGCACCAATAAAAGACTTTGGAAAAGTCTCAGGGTATGAAATAAATGTGCAAAAGACAGTTGCATTCCTATACACTAACAACAAGTAGGCAGAGATCCAGATAAGAAGCAGAATCCCATTCACAATAGCCACGGGGCGGGGGGAGAAAGAAATACCTCGGCATCTTCCTAACCAGAGAAGTGAAAAGACCTTTACAGTGAGAATTACAAAACACTGCTTAAAGAAATCCAAGAAGATACAAACAAATGGAAAAATATTCAATGCACATGGGTAGGAAGATTCAACATTGTTAAGATATCCATCCTACCAAAAGTAATCTACAGATTCAATGCAATACCCATTAAGTTACCAACATCATTCTTCTCAGACCTGGAAAGAACAATACATAAATTTATATGAAGACATAAACAACCATGAATAGCCAAGAAAATTCTTAGCAAAGGAACCAAGCAGGAGGTATCATACTTCCAGGCTTCAAACTTTACTATAAGGCTACAGTAATCAAAACAGCCTGGCATTGGTACAAGAACAGGCACACAGACCAATAAAACAGGAGAGAGATTCCAGAAGCAAAGTCTCAATTCCTCAACCAGCTCATCTTTGATAAAGCCTCCAACAACCACTGGGGAGAGGCGAACCTGTTCAGTAAATGGTGCTGGGAAACCTGGCTGACCTCATGCAGAAGATAGAAACTGGGCCCCTACCTATCACCATACACAAAAATTAATTGTAAATGGATCAAGGACCTAAATTTAAAACCTCACACTATAAGAATCTTAAAAAACAAAGGAGACACCCTTATGGAAATTTGAAATGGGAAGCAATTCCTATTCAGAATGCTACAGGTCAATATCTTAAGAAATATAATAGACAAGTGGGACCTCATCAAATTAACAAGCTTCTGTAAAGCAAAATAAACCTTTGAGAGAGGAGGGAGACAGCCCACAGAATGGGAAAAAAATATTTGCCAACTCTTTATCTGACAAAGGCCTAACATCTAGGATCTACAAGGAACACAAATGCACTGAAAGGAAAAAAATAAAATAAAACAGCCCCCTTAAAAAATAGGCAAAAGACACTAATAGGCACTTCTCAAAAGATACACTGGCAGCCAACAGACACATGGAAAAGTGCTCAGCCTTACTCATCATCAGAGAAATGCATATCAAAGCCACACTGATACCACCTAACCCCTGTAAGAATGGCCATCATTAATAAAACAAACAACAATAGATGCTGGCAGGAATGTGGCTAAAAGGAACACTTCTACACTGCTGGTGGGAATGCAAACTTGTACAACCTCTTGGAAAACAGTGTGAAGATTTCTGAAAGAAATAGAAATTGACCTTCTATATGACTCCTTGGGATTATACCCCAGAACTCAAATCATTCTACAAAAAAGATACCTGCACACGTATGTTTGCTACAGCTCTATTCACACTAGTGAAAACATGGAATCAGCCATGTTGCCCATCGAAGCTGGACTGGATTAAACAAATGTGGTACATATACACAAAGGAATATTAGGCAGCATAAAGAAGTACAAATATATGGATTTTGCAGCAACTTGGATGGATTTGCAGTCGATCATAATCAATGATTTATCACAGAAACAAAGAACAGAGTTCCATTTGTTCTCACTCATAAACGGAACCTGAACAATTATGATGCTATAAGAAAGCAATTGGCAGTTGTGGGAAACTTTCAAGGGAGGGAGGTGGGGTAGGCAGTTGGGGGAAACTCCTAGGGGAGGGTGGGACATACTTCATCAATAAGGGTACCTGCATGATCAACGTTTATATAGATAACCCTGAAATGTGCCCCATGTCTTAACAATAAAAATTAAAAAGAAAAAGGAACTGAATATATGTTTTCACCCATAAGTGGACCTCTATCATAATACTATTAGAAGAGAACTGACAGTGGTGGGAAACTGCAGAGGTGTGCTGGGGAGGTGGGGAGAGGTGGGATTGGCAGCAGTGGGAATATGCCTGGGGAAGGAGAGGCACATCTCATCCACAAGGGTACCTGCACAATGAATATTTGTATACCCAACCCTGAATTGTACCCTACAACTTTAAAATAAAATATATTTTAAAAAATAAAATAAAATTAAGAATTAAAAAAAACAAAGAAAACAAATGGGCATATAAAAAACTTATAAGCTCCTATAATGCCCCCAAAAAATCAACAGAGTGAAAGAACAATCAGCAAAGTATAATAATTTGCATAGTCTCCATCTAATATAAGACTGGAATCTTGAATACACAATGACCTAACTGTAAAATAATAATAATCTCATTAAAAATGGACAAAGAAAATCAGTAAATATTTGTCAAAAGAAGTCATACAAATTACTAATAGGTATATGAAAAAGTGAAAATCACTAACCACCTGGGAAGAAATGCAAATCAAAATCACAAAAAGATATCTCACTCTTCAGAACAGCTGTTATTTAAAATAATAACATGCTGTCAATGAAGAAAAGGAAACTCTTGCACAATGTTGATGTAAATGTAAATTAGTTCAGCCACTTGAAAAAACAGAAAAGGGATTTATCAAAACAACAACAAAAGTAATTATCAGAAATTCCATCCCAGGCTACTTATTAAAAGATAAAGAAGTCAATATATCAAAGGGAAGCACGAATTTCATGTTTATTTCAGTACTATTCATCACAATGGGAAAGTGAGAAAATCAACTAAGCATCCATCGGCAGATGATAAAGTTTTTTAAAATGTGGCATTTATACACAAAATAATGCTATTTTAAAAAGACTCTAAGCATGACATTTGCAGCAACACAACATAACTGTATGTCTTTCTGTGACATGAAGTGAGATGAAATTGGCCCAACTTTCCTACAGAACTAATGGTTACCAGTTTGGGTGTTTTTAAAAATAAACATCGATATCAATCCTCTCAGTCTTAAAGCTTGAAACTTAACATTTGTCTCATCTAAGTTCCCTACTCAGGAAACTGACCCTCAGATCTATGCTACTAAGGAATTGGAACTCAATAGATCACATCCAGAGAGATGCCAGGCCCCCTTCTCAGTTCCTGTTTATTAATTACTTTTCTTTATTCTTCATAATTCCTGTTTTCTATATTCCTACCACACTTCAGTGGGATTAGAAAATAGAGAATGAATTTTCCATTCCATTTGGCTAGTATCACTCAATGAAAAGCCTTCTTTCCTATAAGTACTGTCTTAGCAATCGAGTTTTTGTGGAGAGCAACAGGACCCTGAGTGAACCTTGGGTCTTTCAGTAACAAAGGCAGGCAAAGAAAGACAAACAGCACATTTTAACATTTGTATCTGGGAGCTATAAAGATATATCACATAGAAGTAGAATGTTAGTTAACAGAGGCAGGGAAGAGCATATGGGTGAATGGGTAGATGACAAAACATTGCTTAGTGGGTACAAATATACAGTTAACTAGAAATAATAAGTTCTACATTTGACACATCAGTGGAGTGACAATAGTTACCAATGTATCATACTTCTCAAAATAGCTATGAAACCTGAAATGTACCCTACACACAGAAATAATACTCAGGTGGTAGACACCATAATGACCATGACTTGGTCATTACACATTCTATCCATGTAAAGCAATTCACATACACAACATAAATATTTACAACTATAAAATATCAAAAATTACAAACAACTATACCCATGCTAATGCCCCCCCCCAGAAAAAACCACAGAAAAATATGCTTTCATGTAACCATCAATGAAATGCAAATCAAAACTACACTGAGATAACATTTCATACCCTCTAGGACACCTATAATCAAAAGATGTGTTAGAACACTGTTAGTGAGATCTAAAATTGAGCATTATTTTTTAAAAGATAGGCCACTTCCTTAAATGGATAAATGAAGTTATGCTTAGTTTTCCCACATCTCTGCCTCTTGTTTTTGATTGACCACGACAAAAGCAGCTGATTGTTGCATGATACCATATAACACTCCTAATAACTTGAACAAAAAAAGAATGCCCACTCTAACCACTCTTATTCAAAATACTTGAGAGTCCTAGCCATAGCAATCAGGCAAGAGAAATTAAAGGCACCAAAGTTGGTAAAGAGGAAAGTCAAATTATCTTTGTTGGCTGATATTACCTTATATGTAGAAAATCTTCAAGGTTCCCCTACAAGACTCCTAGACTTGATAATTAAATTCAGTAAAGTCTCAGGATACAAAACCAGCACACAACCCAGCAATTCCCCAATTGAGAATACATCCAGAAGAACTCAAATCATTCTACAAAAAAGATGTCTGCACATGTATGTTTGTTGCCGCTCTATTCACAATAGCAAAAACATGTAACCAAACATGTTGCCCACTGAAGCTGGATTGGATTTTAAAAATGTGGTATATATACACAATGGAATACTATGCAGCCCTAAAGAAGGACAAACATACGGACTCTGCAGCAACTTGGATGGATTTAGAGTCGATCATACTCAGTGATCTATCACAGAAACAAAGAACAGAGAACTGTATGCTCTCACTCATAAGTGAAACTTGAGCAATCATAATACTATAAGAAAGGAACTGGCTGTAGTGGGAATCTGTCAGGGGAGGGCAGTGGGATTGGCAGTCGAAGGAAACTGCTATGGGAGGGAGGAGCATACCTCATCAACAAGGATAACTGCATAATCAGTGTTTGTATACCTAACCCTGAGTTGTACCCATATCTTTATAATAAAAAAGAAAAATTAAATTAAATTAAAAAAAAACAAAATCAGTACACAAAAATCAGTAGCATTTTTATACACCAATAGTGAGAATCAAAACAAGAACTCAAGTTCATTTACAATAGCCAGAGGAAAAAATTAAAATACCCAGAAATACATTTAACCAAGGAGGTAAAAGTTCTCTACAAGGAGAACTACAAAACATTGATAAAAGAAATCACAAGTCTTTTAAAAATCCTATTATCATGGAATAGAATAATTTATGGGGAGGCACAACGACTCATGCCTTTAATCTCAGTAATGTGGTAAGTCAAGATGAGAAGACTGCTTGAGACAAGTCTGGGCAACATAGTGAGATTTCATCACTACAAAAATAATAAAAATTAGCCAGATATGGTGGTGCATGTCTACAGTTCCAGGTACTTGGGAGGTTGATATAGAAGATCACCTGAGCCCAGGAAGTCAGAACTGTGGTGAGCCATGATCATGCCACTGATTTCCAGCCTAGGTGACAGTGAGATCCTGACTAGAAAAAATAAGAAAAAATTAATATCGTAAAAATTACCATACTGCACAAAGCAAAGTACATATTCAACACAATATATTTTCTTTCAAATTTCCAATGCTATCTTTCACAGAATTAGAAAAAAATTCTACAATTCACATACACCACATAAATATTTAAACTACAAATTATCAAAATTTTAAAAATACCCTATACCCAAGAAAATGGTCAAAAACAGAAAAAAAAAATGCTTGCACATAACCATGAATGAAATGCAAAACCACAATGAGATATCATTTCATACACCCTGGGATACACTTTATCTGACTTCAAATTATAATATAAGGCCATAGTAACCAAAACAGCATGGAACTGGAGCAAAAATAGATATTTAGACCAAGGGAGCAGAACAAAGAATGCAGAAATAAAGTCACAGACTTACAATCAATTAAACTTTGACAAAGTAGGAAAAAAATAAACAATGAGAAAAATACTCTATTTGATAAACAGTGATGGAAAAATAAAATAACCATGGACAAAAAAATAAAACTGAACTCTTAGATTTCATGATACAAAAAAATTAACTCAAAATGGATTAAAGATTTAAATATAAAACCAAAAACTAAGTACAAAAAAAAAACTTAAGAAAAACTCTTTTTTATATTGGTCTAGGTAAAGATAGTATATTTTCAAAATCAAATATAATGACATCAAAAATAGACATACAGAACTTAATTAAACTAAAAGACAAAAACACAGCAAAAGATGTAATCAACAGTGTAAACAACATAAAGAGTGAGAGAAAATACTTGCAAACTATGCATCTGACAAAAGTTTAATATCCAGAATCTATCAATTGGGAAATTGAACAACTCAACAACAACAAATCAAATTCTTAAAAATGGACAAAAACATGGATTTCTCAAAGAAAAACATACAAGCAGTCAACATATGAAAAAATGCTCAACATCAATAAACATCAGAGAAACACAAATTAGAACCATACTGAGTGAGGTACCATCTTATAATAGTCATATGGCAGTTTTTAAAAAGTAAAAAAAAAAATCTGGTAAAAATACAAAAAAGAGGAAACATATACATTGTTGATGGAACTGTAAGTAAGTTCAACTTCTACAAAAAACAGTATAGAGATTTCTCTAACAGCTAACAAATACAGTTACCGATCTATCCAACAATTCCATTACTGGGAACCTACCCAAAATAAAATAACATTTTATATCAAAAAGACATCTGTACTCATGTGTTTATAGCTACCAAATTCACAATAGCCAACATGGAAGCCATCAACCGTTGACAGGATAAAGTAAATGTGCTATATATACACTATGGAATTCCACACAGCCTTAAAAAAAGAATGAAATCATGTCTGTCTGCAGTAATATGAATAGAGCGGTCTTAAGTAAATTGACTCATAAACAGAAATCCAAGTACTATATGTTGCCACTTAAAAGTGGGAGATAAACAATGGGTACAAATAGACAAAAATAAAAGACACTGTGGACTCTAAAAGGGAGGAAGGTGACAGCAAAAATCATGCTGAAAAGCTGCCTATTGGGTACAATACCCACTGAGTGATGAGTACACTATAAGTCTAAAGTTCAACACTATACGATACATTCATGGAAGAATATGTGAATGTACTTCTAAATCTTTAATTTAAAAAAGAAAAAGGCAAAAATGTGGCTGACTAGCTGGCTAATCAAAACATAAATTTTTAAATCTGGGATGCTCAGCAACATGGCAATGGGACAAGTCGAACTGTGAAGATCTCCACAAAGGGTGGCTCCTGAGGGCAGGTCCACATGCCCCCACAACTGCCACCTATACAAGTGGTGGCTGCTATAGCCAGTCCCACGCAGCAAACTGCTTCCATCATATTACAGCCTCCAAAGGGGATTGCTGCTGTGGTGGTTACCAAGTGCTGAACAGCTGCTGTCATTGTGGCTCTCATTTCCAGCCCTGGGGAACTCCCAGATCCCTCCTCCACTCCAACACACCAACATGCATGCCCAGCTCCCTTGCTGGTTCCCAGTACCTGATGCAAGACACAAAATATTGTCTCCTGTCATAGCTGATCAGCTGGGGCCTCAGATGAGTGGAGAGACAGGATCAGTGAAAGAGGAGCCACCCACCACAGCCATTTTCCAGTCAGAGACTCGCATTGTCCTGCTCATCTCCACGTAGCCTCCACCTTGGTTTCTAAGACTACCTTTGTGTTAGGGAAGAACAGATCAAAAGGCATAATTTTATTGGACTATCTTTGTGTGATAACTGGTATGCTTTAGGGAATTTTCTATATTTTTTACTCTTTTCTGGCCTTGTGTCTTTTATCATTCGCTAGATGGTATGTGTTTTTCCCCTCTTACTCATCTCTTTCTCCAACTTCCTATTGACCTCCCTTTCTTCCATTATTTTGCTTTTTCTTACCTCCTGGGGTTCCAGGGAGCAAACCTAAACCCCACTGCATGGACAGATTGTAAGGCAGTGGGAAATGGGTTCCAGGATGCCTATACACCTATCAGTGGAGACTGGTATCTGCAGATAGATTCTGAAACACACTTCCCCCTCAAATCTCAAAATTGCAAAAAGTATAGCCCCCAACCCACAGGCCAGGTTCAAAAGTGAACTAATAACCCAGAGAATCCTCATAAGAAAGAACAGGAGATTGAACAAAAAGAAGTAAAAGCAAACTCACCTTCCCTGAAAAACAGATAGAAGAAGGGGAGGGAAAGAAAAAGAGAAAAATCTACACAAATGAAGAAAAAATAAAAGAAGAATATGGGTCCCTCACAGACTCCTGGGAGGTCAGACACTGAGGAAACAGACTTCAGAATGCAAACAATTAAGAGTCCTGGGAACGACTGGTCTCAACCTACAAGTCCAGATATCAGGACATTAATAGAGATATTAAAAATAATTGAGGAAAGACAAGAGGAAAATAGGAAGAGATTGATAACTGAGATAACAGTAGTAAAGAAAACTGTGAATGAAATAAATAACCAATAAATAAAGCATGGAAGGGACAATTAACAAGCAGAAGAATCTCAGAGCTTGAGGACCACAATATAGAACTAATTCAAACTGTAAAACAAAGAAAAGAAGCTTAAAAGACAGAACAAACCTTTCAAGAGATGAACAAATAATTCAAGAGACTGCCTAAGATTAACTGGACTTCTTGAGGGAGAAAGAGAGACAGGGCCCACCATGGAACAAACATTCCATGAGATTATTCAAGAAAATTTCCCTCATCTCATCAGTGATTCAAAAATTCAAACACGAGAGATTCAGAGAACCCCTGCAAGACAACAAATGAGAAGGCCAATTGCCAGACAAATAATAATTCACCTAAACAAAGTAGGTATAAAAGAAAAAATCTTAAAAGCAGCAAGAGAAAAAGGTCAGATTACCTATCAGGGAAGACCAATTAGAATAGCAGCAGAATTATCTACAGAAACCCTTCATACTAGGAGAATCTGGTACACAATCTTCAAAGTTCTCAAGATAAACAATTTCAACCAAGAATAACCAACCCAGCCAAGCTAAGCTTCATCACTGAGGGAGAAGTAAAATCTTAATCTTTCCCAATCACTAAGAACTTACACTGCTACCAGAACACCTCTACAAGAAACACTTAAGAAAGTATTAAACAGAAAAGAAAAGGAAAAAAAGAACAACAACGTTCTTCACAAGAGTATAAAAAATGATTACAACATACATGAATCAACCCAAAAACCAAAAGAAAGACAACAAACAAACAGGAACAGCAACTCTATAAGAATATCATGATAGGGATCAACTCTCACATGTCAATAATTAGCCTGAATGTAAATGGATTAAGTGCACCACTGGAAATACATGGCAAAATGGATAAAATATCACCAGGCAACAATATATTGCCTCCAAGATACTCATCACACAAGAAAGGACACTCACAGATTCAAAGTAAGAGGATGGGAAGCAAAATTTCAGGTAAACAGAACAAAAGAAAGGAGGAATCATGATCTTAATCTCAGACAAAATACCCTTTCAGTTATCAAAAACTATAAAGATACAGAAGGCCACTACATCATAATAAAAGATTCAATCCCTCAGTAAGAAATACCCATCCTAAGCATATATGCACCCAACATAGGAGCACCAACCTTCATAAAGCAGCTTCTAGGTAAACTAAAAAATATATATATATCGACTCTAACACTATCATAGCTGGGGAATTTTTTATCCCACTCACAACCCTCGACAATCATCAGGACAAAAAAATAGCAACGAGATCCAGAACCTCACTGTGACTCTTGACCAAATGGACTTAATTGATACCTACAGAACAATCCACCCCATGATCACAAAATATATGTTCTACTCATCACCACATAGAACGTACTCTAAGATTGACCACATCCTTGTCCATAAATCAAGCATGAACAAATTTCAAAAGATTAAAATATTGCCATGCACCTTCTTGGACCACAACTGAATAAAAATAAACATCAACACCAACAAGCTTCCCCCCAAACCCACAGAGACATGGACACTAAACAGTATGATGCTAAACAACTACTGGGTCTATGATTAAATCAAAACAGATTAAAACATACCTGGAAACAAATGAAAATGAAGAAACATCTTAACCAAACCTCTGGGATGCCATGAAAGCTGTAGTAAGAGAGGAATTCATATCTCTATAAATGCACATGAAGAAAATGGAAGGATCACAAATTAACATCCTAACATGTCACCTAAAGAAGTTGGAAAAACAAGACCACCAAAACCCTAAATTCAGCAGAAGAACCTAGATCACCAAATTAAAAATTCCAAACTGGGACATAGAAGACAAAAAAATAATACAAAAAAAAAAAGAAAAAGAAAAAGAAAAGAAAAAAAAAAACTACTTTTTTGAAAGGATAAACAAGATCAATGGCCCCCTAGCTAGACTAAGAAATAGTGGAAAAAAAGTCCAAATAAATTCAATCAGAAACACAAAAAATGAAGTCATAAAAGACCATTAGAGAGTACTATGTACACTCATATGGAAACAAACTTGAAAACCTTAAGGAAATGGAGGACGTTCTGACATCACAAAACCTGCCTAGGTTGAAACAAGAAGGAATTGTGACCCTAAATAACATTCAAGGAAATTGACTATGTCATAAGAAAATTACCAACAAAAAAAGCCCTGGACCAGATGATTTTCTAGCATAATTCTATAAGACATTTAAGGAGAAACTGATACCAATCCTACAAAAAGCATTCCAGGCAATTGAGAAAGATGGAACTCTCCCTAAACCATTTTATGAAGCTAACATCACATTGATGCCCAAGTCATGTAAAAACCTAACAAAGAAAGACAACTACAGGCTAAAATCTTTGATGAACATAGATGCCAAAATTCTAAACAAGACTCTAGCAAACCAGATTCAACAACACATTTCAAAAATCATCCATCATGACCAAGTAGGTTTCATTTCCGGGATGCAATAGTGGTTCAACATTCCTAAGACCATAAATGTAATTAAATACAACAGACATCAGAACAAAAACCACATGATTATATCATTAGATGCAGAAAAAGCTTTTGATAAAATCCAGCACTCCTTCTTGATAAAACCCCTCAAACATCTAGGCTTATGTGGAACATACCTCAAAATAGTAAAAGTCATCTACAAGAAACACACAGTCAGCATACTCCTAAATAGACAAAAATTAGAACCATTTCCCCTGAAAATTGGAACAAGACAAGGATGCCCACTCTCATCCCTCCTATTCAATACAGAATTGGAAGTCCTGACTGGAGCAATCAGAAAAAAGAACGTGATCAGGGGTATCCAAATAGGAAAAGAGGAAGTCAAGTTATCTCTCTTTGCAGATGACATGATTGTATACCTCAAAAACCCAAAGAATCTGTCAAAAACCTCCCTACACTGACAAAGGACTCTGGCAAAGTCTCAGAGTATAAAATAAATGTTCAAAAGACAAATGCATTTCTTTACACCAATAATAAACAAACAGAAACCAAAAGAAATGGCACAATCCCATTCACAATAGCCACCAAAGAAAATGCAATACCTTGGCATCTTCCTAACCAGAGACATGAAAGACCTTTACAATGAAAACAATCCTCAGCAAAAAATAAAAATAAATTAAAAATTTAAAAACCGGAGGTATCACATATCACACTACCAGACTTTAAACTTTACTATAAAGCTACAATAATCAAAATGGCCTGGTATTGGTACAAGAACAGGTATATAGCCCAATGGAATAGAATTGAGACTCCAGAAGCAAAACCTCCATTTCTCAATCAACTCATCTTCGACAAAGCCTCCAACACCCGCCACTGGAGAAAGGAGAACCTATTCAGTAAATGGTTCAGGGAAAATTGGCTGATCACATGCAGAAGATTCAAACAAGATCCCTATCTATCCCCATACACAAAAATTAACTCTAAATGGATTAGAGACCTAAATGTAAAACTTCAAACCATAAGAACTTTCAGAAATGCAGGACACACTCTTATTGGATCTGGCATTCAATTCCAGAGCAAAACCCAAAATGCACAGGCCATAAGGGGTAAGATAAACATGTGGAAACTCATTAAATTGATATGCTTCTACAAAGCTAAAGAAACCATCAAGAGAGCAGGGAGACAGTCTACAGACTGGGAAAAAGTATTTGCCAACTCCAGGTCTGACAAAGGCCTAACATCAAGGATCTATAAGGAACTCAAACGTGCTGATAAGAAAAAACAAACAACCCCATTACAAAGTGGACAAAAGATATGAACAGACACTTCTCAAAAGAAGACACATGAGTGGCCAACAGATAAATGAAAAAATGTTCAACCTCACTAATCATCAAGAAGATGCAAATTAAAACTACACTGAGATACCACCTAACTCCAGTCAGAATGACCATTAACAATAACTCAAAAAATAACAGATGCTGGAGAGGATGTGGTGAAAACGGAACACTTATACACTGTTGGTGGGAGTTTAAACTAGTACAGTCTCTGTGGAAATCAGTGTGGCGATTCCTAACAAGTTCTAAAAATCGACCTTCCATATGACCCCACAATCCCCCTACTGGGAATATATTCAGAAGAACTCAGGTCACTTTATAAAACAGATACCTGCACACGTATGTTTATCGCATTGTTCATGATAGCAAGCATTGTTCATGAAAGCAAGATCATAGAACCAACCACACTGTCCATCAAAAGAGAACTGGATTTAAAAATGTGGTACATATACCCAGTGGAATATTATTCAGTCATAAAAAAGAACATAATCATGAATTTTGCAGCAACCTGAATAGAATTAGAGTGACCTCTCACAGAAACAAAGATCTGAGTATCACATGTTCTCATTCATAAATGGACCTTGAACAATTACGTCATACTATAAGAAAAGGATTGACAGTGGTTGGAAACTATGCAGGGGGCAGGGAGTGGAATGGAGGTGGGATTAACAGCAGTCAAATCTGTCTGGGGAAAGTGAGGCACACCTCATCAACAAGGGTACCTGCACAATGAATATTTGTATACCTAACCCTTAACTGTACCCAACAATTTTTAATCTGAAAAAAGGAGTAAACCAGCCTCCAAAAGATATGTTATATAGCATATGTTTATATAGCATATGTTTATGTTTATATAGCATATGCAGAGTAGGCAATATCCTAGATGCAGAAAAAGACATCAGTGTTTCCAGCAAGTGAAAAAAGGGGAAGGAGGAAAGATAACTAATAAATCCAACTTTTTCTTGGTATTTTCTTGATAAAAAGGTTTTGAAATTTGATAGTGATTGTTACACAAGGCTGTGACCATAAAAACTACTGATTGATATATGAATATATATCTAATTCATACCTAATATGAATTAGATCTAATACAAAGTTTCATAAAAAACATAAATATCTATGTCTACGTATGTATGTATACACACAGAAATTAATTTTCTAAATAGAGTTTTGCATCAAATTATGAAATAATTCTTCAGAAATATCCATTTTGCTTTGGTTTAGAGAGGTTATAAATTAAAATAAAGTTATCAATAGAAACCTGTAAACTTTTTTTTTCTGAGTTGGAGTCTCACTCCATTACACAGGTTGGAGTGCAGTAGCATGCTCACAGCCACCCCAGTGTTGACCTGCTGGGCTCAGGTAATCCTTCTGCCTCAGCCTTCCGAGTAGCTAGAACTACAGGCACTCACTACCACACCTGGCTAATTTTTTAATTTATGGTAGAGATGAGGTCTTTCCAAGTCTTCCAGGCTGTTCTAGAACCTGTGGGCTCAGACAATTACCTTACCTCAAACTCCTAATATTCTGTGATTACATGCTTGAGCTACTGTACCCAATCACAATCCTTTCAACTTCAAAGAAAATTCAGTAACAATGTTTTAGGACCACATAGAACACTTCAAATTTTTCATTTCCTCAATATTTTTATTGCCTTTTAAGTTTTTTTTGTAAAATTGTTACAAAGGCAGATTTTACTTACAAAGTTTAAGAAACTTAAAAAGTTTAAACAATTTACAAACACACAATTTAAAAGTTTCAATTTATGTATACTTTTAAGCAAACTCAACTTACTGATAATTTTGAATATCCTAGTGAACAAAAAAAGTCACCCAGCATTATTTTAAAGACACCATAAAATATTCCAGTTTAACGCGTAAAAACTAACTTTATAACTTTCTTACTTACTACATTATAAAGTTTACACAACGCTGGCTGAATGTACATGTAGATTTAATGTGAATTGTGTCCAACAGCATATTTCTTGGCATGAGAAAATACTCAGTAAATAAAATAAGCTGTTAAAACATCAAGTGCTTTTATCAAATTTATTCTCCCAAATACTTCCTTAAATTTAATGATATAACTTATAAACATTAATGGACTCTATCATCAGGGCTTTGTGGAGGAAAAAAAGCCAATGGGTAAGGCTATTTTATCTGATTTTATTTTCCTTAAGAGAAAATCCAAGTTAAAAAAAAAAAATTCCAAAGATGCTTCAATACATTTAAAAGTACACTTAAAAATACATTTAAAAGTAAAGACAAATTTCAGCAATTTTACAGCAACTAATTTTTAAATAATATATCTTTCTAAGCCTTCCACATAGAGTTGTTTCTGCTATATAACCCAGAAATATTCACAAACACAATAATGTCCCCCCCCCTTTTTTTTACAGAAACAGTTGTATTTTAACAAATATACACAAAGACCTACACTACAATAAACTAGTATAATGTGACTGAATTGCTCATCAGTGGTCCTTCTCCAAGGTCACAATGCTGGGATTTAGCCATTCTAGAGAGGAACCAAGAAGTATTTGAAGTTCATTTGTCAACTCAACTAACTCTAGTAGTTCCTTGCTTTCCGGATTGAAGGCTTCCAGGTCTTTGGAGCAAGAAAACAGGAGACTTGAGGAAATCTGCCTGTAAAATTCTGCCTCTGCAATTGTGAGTATTTCCATATTTGGATAACTGAAGCGGAATATGCAGGATGACATCCTCAATTTCTTAAGCACATCTGAAAGTAATAACCAGTTTCGAGGCCTACAAAAAAAAAAGTGGTTAAAATTTCTGGCAAAATTAAAAGAGCTCTCAGGAATTACCATCCTGAATAAAAGCATAAAAACACATATCTACAATTAATAAAAGCCACTTGCTTCTGTTCCAACACTCCTGCCACTTCTCAGCATGCCCTCTCATTGACTGTGACCCTCCAGATGAGGGTAAGGGTATACAAGTAAGATCAACTTTGGACTCATTTGGTTTTAGGACATCTAGAAAAGACCAACTGATTTATATGAAGTAGGAGGAACATCTCAATTAGAGTTATAACACCCACTTCACTACTCCCACTGATCTATGGAACTAACTGAAACTCTACTTATCTATGATTTCAATTCAGACCAGGATTCATAATACACCCCACTATGCTCACTGAGAGAAGCAAAGTACCTCAATCCCAAAGGACTAATTATAATGACATCTTTATCTTTCTTCTCTCTCTAAAACTACATTTCTTATATATCCCTTGCACACAACTTTATGATTTCTACCTCTAGTAAAATACAAATCAAAACTACAATGAGATTATCACCTTGCCCTCCCCCCATTAGAATGGCTGTTACCAAGAAGACAAAAAATAACAAATGCTGATAAGCATGCAGATAAGAGAAAAGAAAATACTCTAATACTGTTGGGGGTTCCTCAAAAACTAAAAATCAAACTACTGTAACCCAGTCATTCCACTGCTGGGTAAACATACAAAAGAAAGGAAATCAGCATCTCAAGGAGATAGCTGTACTCCCATGTTTATCTCAGCATTATTCACAACATTTAGGATATAGAGTCAATCTAGTGTCCATCAGTGAACAAACTGATAAAATGTGGTATATATAGACAATAGAATACTATTCAGTCATAAAAGGAAATAAATCCTGTCATTTGCAGCAACATGTATGGAACTAGAGATCATAATATTAAGTGAAATAAATCAGGCACAGGAAGTTCAACCCTGTTGGTTCTCATTCATATGCAGGAACTTAAAAAAAGCTAAGGCTGGCTGGGCGCGGTAGCTCAAGCCTGTAATCCCAGAATTTTGGAGGCTGAGGTGAGACGATTACTAATCCAGGGTTTTGAGACCAGCCTGGGTAACTTGATGAGATCTCATCTCTGCAATAAATAAATAAATGAGTCAGGCATGGAAGAACACGTCTACAGTTCTGGCTACTTAGAAGGCTGAGGTAGAAGGATTGCTGGAGTCCAACAAGTCGATGCTGGGATGGCTGTGAGCATGCCACAACACTTCAGCCTGCGCGACAGAGTAAGACTCCAACTTAAACAAACAAACAAAAACAAACTAGGGCTAATGGAGATGGACAGTAGAATGGTGGGTACCAGAGGATAGCAAAGGAAGGTTGGAGGGAGAAAAAAAGAGGCTGATTAAATAGTTAAAAAAACACAGCTAAACAGGAGTAAACTCCAGTAATCAATATTACAGCAGGAAAACTGTAGTGAATAATAATTAATCGTATATTTCTAGAAGAGAAGAATGTAATGTTCTCAACACATCAAAATGATAAACTGATGGATATCCTGAGTATCCTGATTTGAAAATTACTCATGGTATGCATGTATCCTGTTATCACATGACCCCCCAAATATGTAAAACTATATCAGAAAAACCAAAATGTAAATAAAAAATAAAAATGCCACTGTTTATAACAAAAATACATGAAACTTCATAGCCAGAAAAGAATGCTATTCATAAAGCATTTTTGGAACACAGTCTTGACATACAAAAGCACAGACTCTTAAGAGGGGCTGGTAACTGACACAGAGTGGCTCAAAAATGAAGGCAAGACTGGATTTAACCAAATGTGACAGTATATGAAGACCACAGGTACCACTTATAATTTTCATAATTATAATTAAGGTGGAGGATTAGTAATATAATACATTACACCTGATGTTTCCAAAGAAGGCTCTACAATTGCCTACTGGGGAGCTCCTAGGTCTCCTTCCCAAATAATTTAGTAGATGTCAATTTCAATGCTTTGGGCTCTTGAGTCTTACTTGTGTTGGTGGTGTTCTGATAAGAATAGCATAGTGTGCTAAAAAAAATTAATTTTCTGAGTATATTTAACTTTTTTCAGGGAAAAAAAAACCCTACTGCATCATGTAAATATCATGAACATTTAGAACTATTCAACCACACTCATTTAGTTAAAAGTATTTTTTAAGTCCTACTGCTACCCCAGTAGCATCTCAGCTAATTTTCAGCAGCATGACAGCTATGCTCACCCCTGAGAAACAGAAAGCTGAATATTGTAGCATGGTAAAAGGGGGCTATCTGAAAATTCAAATTCAAACACATCACTGTTGGCCTCATTTTCATCATCCTGGTCCTCTGGTCCTGGGGGGTTTGCCAAAACATTGTATCCAGCTTTATTTTCTGTTTCTAATGGAAGAAAAAAGAGAGGGGAAATCTCAGTAAGCTACAGTCGAATTTCAGGTGTCATCAAATAACTCTAATGAAAACAGATCCTTTCCAAAGAGTTATGTTTATAGTACCCATCACTGATTTCTCTTCATCCACACTTCAGAGAAATTTCCTATGCCTATTTACTTCCCACTGAATGAAAAACAATAATGTTGCTCACCACAGACAGAGCTACCATAGAACTCCCAAGAGTCATTCAACTCACTGCCACTGCAACCCTGTAGTTCATTTAAATAATCTGGAGAAGAAAAAACATTTTTAAAGTGCGAAAACTAATAAAGGAATCTAGCAAAGTTACAGGATACACTATCAAGAAACAAAAAACAGTTACATTTCTGAACATTAACCCAAACATAAAAATAAAATTAAGAAAATATCTCCATTTACAATTAGCATCAAAAATAATATAATGCTTAGAAATAAAATTAACCAAGGAGATAAATACTATACTGAAAACTACAATACAGTGAAAATCATAAAACTTTGCTAAAGTAAATCAAACAAGATACAGATACATAAAAACACATCCGCTGTTAATAAACTGGTATGAATTATCATCAAAATAAACCCTGATAATTAATCCTGAAGCAGAAAACAGACACAGATAATTTATCCTAAAATTCAGATGGAATCTCAAACAACTCCAAATAACAAAAACAATCTTGAAAAAGGCAAAGTTGTAGCATTCACACTTCCTTTCAAAACTTGCTCTAAAGGTACATTAACCACAACAATGTGGCAAAGTTCAGCACTGGCATAAGTAGAAAAATTTTAAGGTCATGTTATTGACCAATGGAATTGACTAGAGAAGGGGTATACCCAGCTCCTAGGTCATGAACTACTACTAGTGTGTGGCCTACTAGGAACTGGTCACACTGC
The DNA here is from genome assembly GCA_027257055.1 of Cephalopachus bancanus. Lineage (NCBI taxonomy): Eukaryota > Metazoa > Chordata > Mammalia > Primates > Tarsiidae > Cephalopachus > Cephalopachus bancanus. The sequence goes on along the minus strand of JAPVLO010000982.1, from coordinate 39,438 downwards.
AGGAGGTGAGAAGCAGCAAGTGAGGGAAGCTTCATCTGTATTTACAGCCACTCCTCATTGCTCCCTTTAGTACCTGAGCTCCGCCTCCTGTCAGACCAGTACTGAAAAGCCTGCTTCCATTTCCAACATCCTATCTTTGTGAAGCAAGGTTTTCTGCAATGACAACAACCAAAATGAGATTATGGAGTAGAATGGACATAAGCAACACACTTTGGGCATGCGTCACTATCTTTCATCATCCAAAGTTGGAACCATCTAGTTGCAGGAGAACAAGCTCAGGACTTTCCCTGAGTTTGCATGATGGCAAGGTGTATAATTATTCCATTATATATTACAATGTACTAATAACAAAAATAAAATACACTTTAAAATAAATATAATGAATCTGAATCATCCCAAAACCATGCTTCTTTCCACCAGTCTACTGCAAAACTGTCTTTCACAAAACCTGACCCTGATGCAAAAAAGTTGGGAACTGCTGGAATAGAGGAACTAAAAAATAAAGACGGTTAAACAATTCTTGACAAAGGTTCCATTCACTGGATAATGGATAGTATTTTCAACAAATTGTGCTGAAAGCCTGGATATCTGCAAGCAAAAGAAAAAAACTGGATTCTAATCTAAGACCATATACAAAAATTAACGCAAAATGAATTAAAGATTTATATTTAAGATGTAAAACTACAGAACTTTAGAAGAAAATGTAGGGCAAAATCTACATGACATTTGATTTGGCAATGATTTATTGGACACGACATCAAAAGCTCAGGCAACAAAAGAAAAAACAGACAAATTTAACTTTATGCAAGACAATATAATAAAGTCAAAATAGCAGAAAATATTTGCAAAGCATGTTTCTCGTGAGGTCTTAAAACTCAACAATAACCAAAAATCTGAATTCAAATTTCTAAGTAGACACTGCACCAAAAACATCTCTTTTTTGGGACGCCCCCCAAAAAGAGAATTATCTTTGGAGATTGGCTTTTTGTGATGCACTCAGAACTTGATCTCCCAGATCAAATGGCAAACCAAGATTTTCATCTGCAAGTTTTGAGAAGGCTGTTTCAGAATGTGTGGAGGAAACATCACAAGTTATGGCAAACAGGTGACTGGTTCTTCCACCATGTCAACGCTCCTCCTCACACCATGCTGAGTGTTTAGCAGTTGTTTTTGTTTTTTTTACCAGAAACAGCATGGTCCATGTCATTTTACTATCTTCTCTATTTACCTAATCTTGTCACAGGCGACATTTTTGTTTCTTTTCCCATGTGAGAAAAGCTTCAAAGTGAAACATTCTGTTGTGAAGAAGTGAAATAAAAAACAGCAGAATCACTGAAAGACATCAAGATTGACAGGCTGAAAGACTTTTGAGCAGTGGAAAAAGAATCGTGATCGGTGTATTGCATCAAAGAGTACTTTGAAGGTAGCTGAAGTTTAAACATGTAAGAATAAATACACTTTTTAAATAAATAAATTCTAGTTTGTTTTGGCCACCCTGTATGTATAAATAGTCAATACACACATAGAAAGATGCTCATCATCACAAATCACTGGGGAAATGCAAATCAAAACTACAATGAAATACCATTTCATACCTATTAAGATAGATACTATTTTAAAAAGGGAAATAATTAGTGCTTGCAAGAAGGGGAAGAAACTGGGAACTCTTGTACATATCTGGTGGGGATGAAAAATAATCCTTTATGATCTAACAACTCCACTTTGAGATATACCCCCCAAAAATGGATAACAGGGTCTCAGAGATATTTGTACAACCATGCTAGAGGTCACTTTTCCATAAATTTAAAACTGCTGGCACGCTACTTCCTGTTTAATTCAGAAAATTCCCTTTCTGTACATTGATACAATTTGACACCTTGTTCTCTGATGAATCTAACCAAAACATACACCTACTTACCTTTCTTCCTCAGGAACAGATCACTTTGCCATTTTAGCCAGCACACGAAACAAAAACTAGATTGGGAAGCTAAGAACTTTTTAGCCATCCTACGTAAAAATAAAAGTTATCTTCCATGACAGTAATCTCCTTTTTCCAATTGATTAAGTCTAACTGAGGGAAAACAACTATGATCCATGTTAGATATAGGTCTTACCTGATGGTAAAATTTGAGATAAACTAACTGCAGTTCTTTTATACTCATGGAAATTTATGCTACTGTTTTAGGGACATAGTAATAACGGGGGCTTACTTAAGAGCTATTCACCAACTAAGCAACACAGACTTATCGAAATAACTCTCTATGAATGGGAGGTTTGGGATTTCCATCATCCAGACTCAAGAAATAAAAACATGATTCACTCGTAGGTTAAAAATGTTTTGTATGAAATGCAAAAATAGGGAAAAAATCTTGTACAGCACTAGTAGAAACATATCAAAGTAAGCACCGAATCAACGGCTAATCACCAAAATAATTTGTTTCACTAGAATCATATGTTAATAATATAAAAAGTCACATTACTGCTTTCTTAATGCATAGTTTGTGCCTAAAAAGACCAATATATCAATTATCTGGTTGCTATCTAACTTTTAAAGAAATAATCTATCTTGATGCTTGTCATTCTTGTTTCTTAAAGTAACATACCTGTAAGAAACATTTCCATACGTTTGCTGTGGATCATTTTCATGATGGTTCTACCCGAGTAGGTGGCTAAAGTGGGGTCAGCACCATAGCAGAGGAGCAGTCGAACAATTTCCAAGTGATCATTCTCAACTGCATCATGGAGAGGCCTAGTAAAAGACATGTAGTGGGATTAAACATATGCACACTTGCTTGTTCCTAACTAAAATTTTCTTTTTATTTTAACAATAGGCAATATTAGGTACATGCATACCATGTATGCTAAACCACACAGGCACAATATTTCACTGAAGTGTCAGTACTGTTGCTTCCATTGAATGGACAATGAAACTAAGACACAGTAACCGACACACTACTCTTTCATTGAAACATTTAAGCTTTTAATAGGACAGGTGAAGGATCTATTTAAAAACCACCTTTCAAATTCAAAACTATCTTAATCTGAGGCCTAAAGAGAACCTCAAAGCAAAAAAATTTTTAAAGTTTTTTTCTGTACTGTACCCATCTTTAAAATAAAAAGACACAAGTACAAATAAAAAATGTTTTCAAGAAAAATAAGTAGTGATAGATTGCAGAAAAATAACTCTCAAGGACAAACAATATTACTATCTGAAAGCCAATGTAAAAAAAATTGTCATACAATTTAAAAATATTAAATCTGCTTTTATAAAGAAATTTGTAGCAAAGATAAGACTCTCCTGAAAGTTTGATCTCAGGACCTTTTAGAGATTACTGATCAACCTTCTGGCTCAGACCTAACTCACAACAAATACAAAGTCCTCCTATCCACCCCTACTGGAAGAGAGAATATTGCCACATTCCTCCCGATCAAATTCTATTTGAAATCTGTGAAAAACCAAGATACGTTTTAGTTTTATTATTTTTATGATTATTAGGAAAAACCCTAGCCCTCCTGTGGCCACCACACGCACACAAGTAGGAAATTGCCCAAGCTGACTCAGACCTAGTTTTTTGATCAATAAACTGAGGTCAGGGACATTATGAGGTGATGAACTGGGGATGGGGGTAGTGATGACATGACCTCCTGAACCAGTGGGAGGGATCTCTCTGTATTCTTGGAAACTTGTAGCTCACATATACATTTTAAACAGAGTGATGACAGAAAATTAAGAGTACAGAAGCTTATAAGGCAAAACTAACAATTATTATAAAGTCCTTGGCATTTTCAGGGGATTTTGCACTCAAAGTATTAAACTTCTTTGCTTTTAAGACTTCTGGTGGCCATTTGATCACATTTAAATCTAAACTGGGTAAAGCCCTCATCCCAGACTAAAACAAAGGAACCACATGTTGGTTAAGAAATCCTTTTGTAGGGCACGAAAGTTCAATCCGAGAGACCACCAAGAGCCAATTCCAATGAAAGTTCAAGAGGGTCTTTATTTGCAAGCTCAAGCCTGGACCTCTGTAAACAACCAATGCAGCGGAGTACACCCAGAGGTCCTGATTTCCTTAAGCAGATGCCTTTTATGCTTTTACACAAAGTGGGGAGGAGTTTGGGGGGGCTTTCCAGTCTTGTTACCATTTAATTGGGTAGTAACCTCTGGTGGTCAGCTTAATCGTGGAGGATTGGCTAGCCTGACTCGGGCTGACCTTGGCCCACTAGCTAGGGAAGTTGCAGAGACATCTGGAAACTTAGGTGATTTCCCCCTGGCATCTGATTGGTTGTTGCTAGGGGGAAAGTGAGACAAGGGAAGAATAACTGGAGCTTTGCAGTTTTTCCCATAACTGGAACTTTAAACAGTTACAGGTTATGTTTTAAGACAGAAAACTAAAAATGGCTGTGCTATTGTCCACAAGCTGATGACATATTTATTGGGTTATAGCATGCTCTTAACCTAAGTCTATGGTATACTCTATTACGGTCCTCTCACTTTAATTCACAGGAAAAAAATAAAAACAGCCTATTAACATTCTAATCAGCTTTTCAACAAAGCATCCAAGTGCAGTTTAATAAGCCTACTACTTCTCCAGCCCTCCTCCAAGTTTCCCACGAATGTTTCTCTACCTCAGCTTAATGCTTTCTTTGTTCCCTAAATCCAAGGACATTGGAAGCTTAGTGCTTGTATTTTGAAGCTTTGTTTTAAAAAAACTTGGGCTATTCTTCTGGCCTACATAGTAGTCAACTATCTGGCTGCTGCTTCCTGAACAGCTGACTGTCAGGAACAGCTGAATGACAAAAACAACCCTCTCACTGTTACTTTTCACAGGAATGTTCCTGTTCTCAGTCTTCTAACAGAAGCCTTCAAACATTCAGTGCCAGATGCCTCCCATATGACCCCATAATCCCTCTACTGGGAATATACCCTGAAGAACTCAGGTCACTTTATAAAAAAGATACCTGCACCATGTATGTTTATCCTGCATTATTCACAATAGCAAGAACATGGAACCAACTATGCTGCCCATCAAAAGAGGGGTGGATAAAAAAAAGTGGTACAAATATACAAAGGAATACTACACAGCTATAAAGAAGAACAAAATCATGAACTTTGCAGCAACCTGGATGGAATCAGAGTTTATAATTCTGAGTGATCGCTCACAGAAACAAAAAAGCTGAGAATCACATGTTCTCACTCATAAGTGGAACCTTGAAAAACTGCTGTATAGCCAGGCTTGGTGGCTCAGCCTGTAATCCTGTGCCTTTGGGAGGCTGAGGTGAGTGGATTGCCTGAGCCCCGCGGGTTCGAGACCCGCCTGGGCAGCGAGACCTCATCTCTACAATAAATAAAAAAATCAGCCGGGCGTGGTAGCACATGCCTGTAATTCTGGCTACTTGGAAGGCTGAAGCGGAAGGATCGCCAGAGCCCCAGTAGGTCGAGGCTGCGGTGGCCAGGAGCAGCCACTGCACTCCAGTCTGGGCGGCAGAGTGAGACTCCAACTCAAAAAAAAAAAGAAAAGAAAAAGAGAAACTGCTGTATTGCTATAACAAAATGATTCAAAGTGGTGGGAAACTGCAGGGATGGGGTAGGAGGATGGAGAGGTGGGATTGACAGTAGTTGATATCTGCCTGTGGAATGGGGGGCACACCTCATTGATAAGGGTACCTGAATGGTGAATATTTGTATACCTAGCCCTGAATTGTACCCCCACAATTTTAAATAAAAATTAAAGGAGGAAAAAAATTAAAAAATAAACAAGATGAATTTTATTTCTCAAATTTCTCAGGATTTAAAGTCCATGATCAAGATTCTAGCTAAGTCAGTTTCTTGTGAGGGCTGTCTTCCTGGCTTTCAGATGCCTTCTCACTAAGTCCTCATATGGCAGAAAGAGATATATTTCTTCCTATAAGTAAGGCCATAGTTCTGTCTGATTAAGCTCCCAGAAATATGACCTTATTTAAATTTAGTTACTTTCTAAAGATCTTATCTCCAGGTACAGTTACACTGCAGGTAACAACATATGAATGGGCTTCAGGATATAAATTTTATGGAGACGGAATCTAGTTCCGAACAGATACTTTGGTGCTAATGACAACAAAAGCAAGTGCTACTTGTTACACACTAGAAGTACTCCGATACAACAAGCAGACACCACAGTAGAAAGAGATTACTGGCTCTTGAGAATGGGCAGACCGTTTAACTGAGAAATTACAAATGTATAAAACATTACAAGCCCAGGAAAACATACTACTGACTACTAAAGGATTCCCTTCATGAAGTCAGTCTCTAAAGACTGGGTAAAAATGACCCTTTTTTTCAAATGCTAAGTTTCAACAAAAGATTAAAATTTTAAAAAGAAATAAACAGAAAAGTGTGGCCCACTCAAATACATTTCCAGTAACTAAACTAAAAGGAGACTCACGAATTACCTGATAAGAAATTCAAAATAATTATTTTAAATAATTATAGATCAAATGGATTTAAAAAGAAAAATAAGATTCATCTATAGCCTGTTTATAACAGATTCACTTTAGATCTAAGGAATCACACAGCTGAAGGTGAAAGGATGAAAATATATACCCAATCAAATGGCAATTAAAAGACAGGACAGATTATAGTTTTATCAGACAAAATCAACTTTAAATCAAAGACTGTCACAAGAGACTAAAAACACTGTATAATAATTAAAAGGTCTATTCACCAGGAAGATAGAATTATATACATATTGACTATAAGAGCTCCTAAATAAATGAAGCACAGACATGACAGAATTAAAAGAAGGGAAAACATAGTCATACAGTAACTGAAGACCTTATACTATATTTTCAATAATACATAATAATTAGACAAAAGAGCAGCAAACAAACAGAGGACGTGATCAACACTATAGAACAACAAATGATATTAACAAACAACCCACTCAAAACCAGAAGAAAATACATTCCTTGGAAGCACACAGAGGTGCATTACCCAGGATAGGCTCCTATTAGCCAGAAAACAAGCTAACAAGACTAAAATAGCATCAATCTCTATATACTGTAAACCAAAAATCAATAGCAAAAGGAAAAGTGGAAAATTTATAAACAAGAATAAAATAAACAACAAAGTCTTAATAAGCAGTTGAAGAAAGAATTGCAAGGGTAATGAGAAAATATTCCAAGACAAATGAAAACAAAACTCTAACTTCATAAAATGTATGGGTTCCAGCAAAAGTAGTATTAAGAGTGAAGTTAATGGCAGGACCCACTTAATGTAAAACAGAAGAAAAATCTCTAATAAACAACTTAACTTTAAACACCTCAACAAACTAGAAAAACAAACTAAACTCAAAGTTAGCCAACAGAAGAAAATAATGAAAATAATGAAGATGAGAGCAAAATTCAGCAAAAAAAAAGAATGAAACTAAGAATCAAATTTTTTAGAGATCAACAAAAATTTGAATTTTCAAAAAAGAGTAGATTCAAATAGCAGAGGCGATATCATAACTGTTATTACATAAATGGAAAGATAATAAGACAACACTATGAAAAGTTATATGCTAACAAATTGGATAACCTAAAAAAAATGTAAATTCCTAGAAACATACTCTCCACCAAAATCTAAATCATTAACAAATAATCTAGACAGTTGTATTTACTAGAAAAAAAATGTATTAGTAATTAAAAACTTCCCAACACAAAAATGATAAGGACCAACTGACTTCTACCAAAGAAGCTCAAAATTCTGGAAATTCTACCAAACATTTAAAAAAATAACAAACTGATCTTCATCAAACTCCTCCAAGAAAACTGAAGAGGAAGAAACAAAATGTAGTTTCTTTAGCTTTAGTATAGGTGCAGTGCTAGCCTCATTTAGTTTGGAAGTTTGGAAGTGTTCCCCTCTACAATGTTTTGAAACACTTAGAAAAGATCTCAAATCAACAGCCAAACTGACAAAAAAAATTAAAAATAATACACTAAATGCACAATAGCAGAAAGAAGAAAACAATATAGATTAAAACAGATATAAAAAGAAAATAGAAAAAGCACAACCAAATGTGAAAAGTTTATGGCTACAAATTTCCTCCTTAGTATAACTTTCCTTGTTCCATTCCATTCAGTTCTCTTATATGTGTTTTCAATTTCAATAATCTCAAAGTACTTTGAAATTTTACTTGTGAGTTCTTCTTTGATCCAACGGTTATTTAAAAGTATGTTGTTATTTAAAAGTCTTAAACTTTCCAATTATTCTTCTGTAATTAATTTCTAGCTCCATCCTATATTATTGAAAAATTACAGTGGATGGTACATTTTTTAATGTGTTCAGACTTAATTTGTGGCCTAATACATGGTCTATCCTACTGAAAATGTGTAACTGTTGTTGAGCAGAGTATTCTGAATAGATCAGATCTATTGGCTTATTATCAATAAGATCTCTATTTTTTTATTATCTGTGTGGTTGTTCTATTCATTTTTGAGAGAAGAATATTGAAATCTCCAGCTATTATTGTAGATCTAAACAGTTTCTTCCTCTTCTTTTTAAAAAAAATTTTAATTTTTAAGTGTAGGATGCAATTCAGGGTTAGGTATACAAATATTCATTGTGCCAGTACCCTTGTTGATGAAGGTGCCCCCGTTCCCCAGGCTGATTCCTACTTGGTGTGTATGTCTGTGTGTGTGTGTGTGTGTGTGTGTGTGTGTGTGTGTGTGTGTGTGTGTGTGTGTATTTTAAGATGTGGGGTACAATTCAGGGTTAGGTATACAAATGTTCATTATGCAGGTACCTTTGTTGATGAGGTGTGCCCCCCCACCCTGGAAGTTTCCCTCAACTGCCAATCCTACCCGGCTCCCCAGCAGTTTCCCACTACTGCCAATACCTTTCTTATAGTATTATGATAATTGTTCATGGTCCACTTATAAATGAGAACATATGATACTCTATTTGCTTCTGTGATAGATCACTTAATCCATCCAAGTTGCTGTTTTCCCTTCTTTATGACTGCATAATATTCCACTGTATGTATGTACTACATTTAAAAAAATTCAGTCCAGCTTTGATGGGCAGCATAGTGGCTTTCATGCTTTTGCTATTGTGAATACAGCTCCAACAAACGTGTGTGCAGGTAACTTTTTTGTAGAATTATCTGAGTTGAATACTTCTACACTGCTGGTGGTAATGCAAACTAGTATAAACTCTTTGGAAGACAGTGTGGCAATTTCTGGAAGAACTAGAAATTGATCTTTCATATGACCAAGTTTATATATTTTGATGGTCTGTTACAAGATGTGTAAATGTTTATCACTGCATTGAAGTTTTTATTATTTTATAATGTCCTCCTCTGTTGTTATCTTTTCTGATTTAAAGTTTCTTTTTCTCCTATTAATATAACAATTAACACTATCTTTGGCTATTCTATCTATAAAATATCTTTTTGCTTTTCATTTCAAACTGTGTCTCTAAACGTGAAGTGAAATGAGTAATTATGATTAAATCATGCTTTTAAATCCATTCTGCCAATCCGTCTTTTAAAAGAAGAGTGAAAACATTTTACTATCAAAAGAAAACAATACAAGTAAAAAGCCATAAGGTAGACAGTAAAAAGATAACAAAATGACAGCAGCAATTGCTATCATTTTTCTGTATGTCCTTCTCTCCCACATAGACACACACACATGCATTTGCTGCCTTTTGACCTGTAAGGCTTCTGATGAGAATCTCTTCTATGTAATGAATCCTTTCTTTCTTGCTGCTCTCAAGAATGTCTGTCTATGCAGTGTGATTCTAACATACTTCAGTGCTGGTCTTGGAGTTCATCTACTTGAAGTCCACTGAGCTTCTTGGATGATCATATTCATGTATTTCATCAAATTTGGAAATTTTTCAGTCAGTACTTCTTCAAATAACTCATCTTCTCTTTTTGTATTTCTTCTCTTGAGACCCCACATGTATATATTAGTCAGCTTGATGTGTCTGGTAGGCCCCTTGAGATCAATTTACTTTATCTTTTTTCCTTTCTTTTCCTGAAACTCGATAATTTTGACTGTTTTATTTTTCAAATTATCTGATTCCTTCTTCTGTCTATTACAATTGCATTGAATTTAAGTGATGTTTTTCATTTCAGTCATTAACATGGCTACTAATTTTTTTTTAATGTTGTAGGGGGTCTATATGCAGAGGGTCAGTCTGTGATGTAAATATAATGTATTCTTAGATCTTTTCTGAGCCTACAACTTTCTAAATTCCCTTGTATATTTGATTGCTTTTGTTAAGTTTTCCATGTATTTTTTCCAAGTCTTATTAGATATTAACTGACATATGTAAATCATATTTAAGTTGTACAATGTGATGTTTTAGTGTATATACCCATGGCGAAGTGATTGCCACTAATCTACAAAACTAATTAATATTTTCATCACCTCACAATTAACTTTGTGTGTATTTATAGTTATATAAGATATACACTATAAGTGAATTTCAAGTATATATTATTAACTAGAGTCATCATATGCACATTAAACACCAGAATTTATGCACAAGAACTCTTGTATAACAGAAAGCTTGCTCCTCTTTACCAACACTTTTCCATTTTGTGATTGTTTTGAAATTTTTAAAAACTATTTTATTTTAAAGATGACTTTATATGTCTAGCTCCCAAAGAGGAAATAAAGAAAAAACAGTAGAAAAAAAAAAGACACTGGTAAATCTACTTCAAACAAAGGAGGAACTAATAACAACAGCTGTCAGCAATCAATACATGGATCCCCAACACTTGATACGCAAAGTGCTTCTAGTCCACCCTGGCTTTCACCAGCTTTGTGTAGCCTGCTTATACAAAGGGATATGTACATGGCTCCTGCGTTTGGACTAGGCTTGGAGAGTAGACCTAGTAACTAGCAATACTAAGAATTAAAACTGACTGAAATTAACTAAAATTCATCCTGGAAGTCTCAAGACTTCAACAGTCTTAGGAGTTCCAAAATAATTGCATCAGACAAATTCTTCAGTATAACTAAGTTGGGGGACATTACTAGTGTGTCTGTGCCTAAATCCCTCTCATGTCTTAACCTTTTAATATTATATATACCTTGCCAGAATTGTCTGATTTAATTCTAGATGATTTTGTCACCTATATGATGTTCACTCATCTTTTCCCCAGACTTTAGTGCATATTCTGAAACCAATGTGTGTACCTTTAACCAAGACACCAGGCTGAGAGCAAAACACATCACTGACCTGGTTCCATCCTGTGCACTGCAGTTAACATTTGCACCATATCTCAGAAGGTGTTGCACACTATGGAACCATCCACCTGCACAAGCTTCATGCAGGGCATAGTAACCTGCATTGTCTTGATGATTCACATCACAAACCTTGTTCTCCAGACAGTATAAGACCAAATCCTGTGGGGATGGGAGGAAGAAACGATTTCAGATCATCGTAATGAAGGCTGCAATATAGCTTGATAGTGTCCACTTTTAAAAACATATACCTCAGGCCCAAGAACTCATTATAACATAGGCAGTCCACAGAGTCCTCATTAACAAGCAAAAATAATGTATGAAGGGCTTGTGATGCAGACAATGTAGTGTAGGTTCTGTAAGCAGCTGACTGTGTGTGAGATCCACCTCTGCTGCCAAGTTGCCTGGCCCTGCAAAAGTCAGGGTTTCCCTTCCCCAACTCTCCATTTCCTCACTTTAAAATCAAGTAAAATAATAGAGCCTATGCTGAACGGTTTAGAGCATGCAACTAGAAAGCTACAAAAGTCCGTAGCCCCATACCTATGTCAAGACCAAATAAAATAAAAAAGAAGGAAACCAGAACATAAGCTGACAAGGTCCTTATGTTTCTTAGCTTGTGTTCAAGGAACCAAGTCTACATTTCCTTTGTTTCCCCTGACCTTTGGCTGCTATTCTGTGGATAGCAGAGTAGCATCTTGGCTACCCTGGAGAGTTCCTCTGATCTTTGGTTGCTATTATATGGATAGCAGAGCAACATCATGGCTAGCCCAGAGGCTGTCTGTCTTAAGGGATTGCCTTGCTTTTTTAACTTAGCATAGATGTTAAGATAAGCATAGTTTAGGCACTAACATATATCCTGCTTGTGTGGTTTCGCCCTCCTTTGTGTGGTTTTGCCCTATTTAAGAGGCATGTTGTGAAAATAAACTTGCTCTCTCTCGCTCTCAGCTACCTGGGAGAGAGTCCTCCCAATCCCGCTGTTTGTCTCTTTTCTCACTCCCTCCCCCTACCTCAGGCCCTGCTCAGCAGAGGCTGGAACTCCGCAAGTGGCAGCCAAATAGGGACCTGAGTACTGGGATTTGCCTTTGGCTGGAGAGGAACCCTCGTGGAGGCCAGTGTTTCTTGTGCAGTATTTTGATTCATTGAGTAAGTAACCGAAGGAAAAGGAATAATCATTGGGAGTAAAACATGGGACATTTATATTCTAAGGAACACACTCTGCAGATGTGAAAATTTCTGCTGAAACCTAGAAGAACTAAGGTTGCAGATAGACAATCAGATAGATTTTTGCGGTTTGTGAAGGAAGTATGTCCCTGGTTTCCTGAGGCTGGGATGGTTAATCTGATTACCTGGGGAAAAGTAGGTAGTTGTTTGAAGGATTATTATCAAGTGCACGGTTCTGAAGTCATGTCAGTAGATGCTTTATCTCTGTGGAACCTAGTAAGTGATTGCTTAGACTCCTCTCCTGAGTCTCACAGAGTGGAGCAGGCTCCTGCCTCATTGCAGTGTTCCCCATCAGCTCCTGGTTTTGGTGCCCAAGAGGATCAGGAAGAACACCCTCCTAAAGATTTTCAACAGGACCAGGATGAGGCTACTGCTCAGCATCACAATGACGAGATATTTGTGACCACTTGAGACTCATGACCGAGTTTCCCGAGGCTCCTAGCCTGTCTGCAAAAGAAGCTGAGCCTTCTGCTCCTTCTTTAACTTCTGATACTTTTGCTCAACTTATGAAGTTGCTAACTGTTTTAGCTAAAAAGTGCTCGGTTTCAAATGAGGAAGTGCCTTTGTCTCACGCTTTGAATTCAAAAGAGGAGTGCCTTCAATACCAGTGTATCATTTCTCAATTTATAAGGAGGAGATCTCTCATGGGGGTGGCAAGGGCCTTCCGTGAGCCTCAGCAGTCCCTCAACTGTGCCGAATAGAGCCTTGCTTGTTGATCGTGGATCCCATCCAAACTTGGACACCAATGTTAGGAAGTGTCTGTTGCATCTCTCCCATTTACAGAAGGCTGTTCAGTCCACCTTGCTGCGGGAAGATGATTTGGAAGGATTCATACCTATCTAGTAAAGACTATAGGTTTTGATGACCAGGGAAGGGTAGAACTAAGGCTACTGTTTAGTAATTCATAAGGGTTTTTCACAATTATGCCTGTTCGTAATTAGAAATAAGTAGAAAAAGATCGTTTTACATCTACGTGGTCGGTTCACTCTAAAAGAGTTTTGTACTAAGTCATTTTGTAGGCATCTTTGGAAAGTCCTGGAGGAAAAGAAAGGCAGGGGAAGGACTCCAGAATGAGCACCAGTGAGACAAAGTAAACAAACCTATTGGCAGTTGCCACTAATGGCAAAGTTCTAGCCACCCAAAAGAAACCTGATAAGCATAAATTGGCAGAAAGTATTTCGAAGATGGCGACGGCATAGGTGGGATTGTGAGATTCTGCGAAAGTGAGTTCCCAAAAAGACTCTTACTTTCCTTCACCCACCCCCCTGCCCACCACCAGCTGCACCGGTCTGAGGCCTGGAGACTCTTGGACCCATGCAAAACTGACTATTGAGGCCTCTCGGGTGCTACTGTTCCACCATAGGTGGCCCTGGGCCCCAGCTGTGTGGAGATCCCAGTTCCCTCCCCAACTACAATGTCTTATCCAGCCCCAGGCCGCCGGCCACTGCCTGTAGAGGCCTTTGGATACCGCCTTGTGGAGATCTGGGTTCCCTTGCTGACTATACTGCTCTGCTCGGTTCTCAGCTGCTGCCAGCTCCCTCACTGACTGGGATCTCAGTCCAGCTGGCCTGGTCCTCATTCCTCAGAGTTCCAGCTCCCTGCACTGCGTTCTGGGCCCCCACCCAGCCCTATTTCAAGCTGCCGACACCCAGGGAGGCTCTAGGCACCCGCCCCTCAGAGATACCAGCTCCATTCCTGTCTGAAGTGCCCTGCACAGGGCCCAAAGACACTGTCATCACACACCACCCAACCTTTGGAGCTTCGGTCCCTGCTCTGACTGAGGCACCCAGCTTGGGACCCTGTGTTTGTGTAAGGAAACAGTATATCTTAAGGAGATGCTGATCCACCGCTCTCAGCTCTCAGCTCCAGAAGAGGGAATTTCCAGCTCCCTCCTCCACACCGGGTCGCTGGTGGCACACCAGATCCAGAGCCCAGCTGTGTTGATCCCTGGTGCCTGACACAGGAGACACACAACCACAGCCTGTCATAGTGGATGGCCTACAGACCCAGATGAGTGGGGAGAAAGGACTGGTGGAGAGAAAGGATCCACAAAAGAGGAGCTGCTCACCTCGGCCACTTTCCAGGCAGAGATTTGCATCACCCCAACCATCTACAAGCAGCCTCCACCCTGGTTTCTAAGATAATGTTGCTAAACAGGAGACAAAAGGCCCTTCCTTATGCTGAATCAGACAGAGACAACTCAGCCCTGTCCCAGACTTCTCAGGCAGCAAGTCAAGGGAAACAACCGAATCTTGGAGTAAATCTATCTGCCTGCAATTAGACGAAGGGTTTACCCCAGGGCATGGCCAATAGTCCCACTTTATGTAAGACTTTTGTGGCCAAGGCTGTCAGGCCAGTCCAATCATGTTTTTCTGAGGCTTACATCATTCATTACATGGTTGACATTCTTGTTGCTCATCCCGACCCAGAGCAACTCCAGATTGTATTTTTAAATTTACAATCTACCCCTCGGCAAACTGGACTTATTATTGCTTCAGAGAAAGTCCAAAACGTAGCTCCATATGAATATCTTGGTAGGCTTATAGAGGGACAAAATGTACGCATGCAGAAGCTGCAAAACTATAAAGAAAGTTGTTGGTGGGCAACGAGACCTCATCTCTACAATAAATAAAAAAAATCAACTGGGTGTCGTAGCGCATGCCTGGCTACTTGGAAGGCTGAGGCGAAGGATCGCCGGAGCCCAGCAGGTTGAGGTTGTGGTGGCCGGGAGCGGCCACTGCATTTCAGTCTGGGCGACAGAGTGAGACTCCAACTCAAAAAAAAAAAAAAAGAAAGTTGTTGGTATAAATTATGTTTTTGGTAAGAAAGGATACAGGAAAGATAAATAATTTTATATAGAAAGATTCTTGTATGGTACATTTTTGTTCTGTAATAGAATGGTTGGTCATTTAAGGGAAAGAAAGTATAGAACAAAAAGAAGGTTTAAGCATGTCGAAAAATGGCTTGAGTATGTTCAAACATGGTATGTGAAAGCCAGGGAGCTTTTTGGCCGTGAGCCTGTTTTAATCACAGTTCCTTACAGTGCTCCTCAAATGACTTGACTTTGGGAGACATGCCCTGCGTGACAGATGGCTGTAGCCCACTTTACTGGGCAAGTAGACTCCTATTACACTTCTTCTCGACTTCTTACTTTTGCAAAAAATCATTCTTTTTTTATCTTTCCTCAGGTTACCAGTGCTCAAGCTCTGCTTGATGCTGATTTGGGTTTTACAGATGGCTCCTCTTCTGCGACAGTGATCACTATCATTAACGATGTTGTTTCTCGTTTTCAGTCAGATTATGATTCTGCTCAATGAGTCGAGCTGTTTGCAGTTTGTCAGGTCTTTGCAGATGTCCCTAAGAGATGCTTTAATTTTTACAGTTATTACATTGCAGGTGTGCTGCATCATTTGGAAACTGCTAGTCTTCATACTATCCCTTCCTCCTCCCCCACTGACATAATTGCTTTTTTACATAGCACTCAATTGCATATTCGTGCTCACAGGGAGCCCTTTTATGTTGCTCATATTCATGCTCATTCTGCCCTTCCTAGTCCATTATCTGAAGGCAATGCTCGTACTGATGAGGCTATGTAATTTTTTGATTTTCCCTTATTGTCCCCTGCTTCTGCAGCCACTGCTTCTCATGCTCTTCATCATAAAAATGCTCAGAGTTTACGCCAACAGTTCTCACTGTCCCGGGAAGTGGCCTGACAAATGGTGAAAGACTGTTCTATCTGTCCTCAGTTTCACTCCCCTCCTGCTGAGGGCATGAATCACCGAGGTCTGTTGCCAGGACACTTATGGCAAATGTATGTCACATACATCCCTTCTTTCAGGAAGTTGGCTAACGTGCACATTACAGTGGACATGTGCTCTGGTTTTATTTCTGCCTCATCTTGATCAGGTAAAGTGGCTCAATACGTTATAGCACATTGCTTTGCAGCTTTTGCTGTCATGGTCATTCCCAAATCTATCAAGACTGACAATGGCCTTGCCTATGTTGATAAGTCTTTTGCCCAATTTTGCTCCACATTTCAAACTTCTCATACTACTGGAATCCCCTATAATCCACCAGGGCAAGGTATAGTGGAGCATGCAACAGAATGCTTAAAATGCAATTAGTAAAATTTAAAAAGGGGGAATATACACATACACTACTGGGACATGCATTATTAATCCTTAATTTTTTAAATTTGGATTATGAAGGGGTGATGGACTGGGCTATTCCTGATCCACAGGCTAAGACTGAATTATAGTGGTTGAAACTTCTAGAAGGTGGGTGGAGATGGTCCTTTACACCTCAGCAGGATGCCCTCAGCTTGGTATTTGGAAACTTATGGTGGCTTTAGGGTCCATTCTCATCTCCCACCAGTCTGAATCGAACCAGCCATCTTATAATGGTTCTCATGAGGTGTCTGTGTTCCCGCCCTTTACGTTTTATTGACAGGGCCCTGGAAATTTACTATGGAGTCCTCTTATTTTTCCTTAAAGTGTTCTCATTGTAATTTCACTAACTGTGTCTCTCCTCGAAATAGAGGACAACAAGTTGTGGTACTGTATCAACCCTCTTTTGTTATGATGCCTGTAAATATATCTGGGCCGTGGTATCAGGAATCTGGCTGGCATGTGCTTTCTCAAATGTCCAACCTGCTTGACTGCCAGCAAAGATTTATTGGACTTTTAGTTGCTGGTATTACTACATTGGTTACGCGATTGCAGCAACCACCACTTCAGCAATAGCTTTGACTCAAGAAATCCACACTGCTCAGTACATGGACAATCTGGCTAAGAACATTTCCATGGATCTATCCAGTTAAGAAGCCATTGACATTAAAGTGGAGACGCAACTCAATGCATTGGAGTAAACGGTCCTGGTTCTTGGAGACCAGGTTGCTGCTATAAAGACATGGGTTATGTTACGATGTCATGCAGAGTTTCAATGGATTTGTCTAATCTCTAAGCCTTATAATGATTCTGAATGGCACTGGAATATGGTTAGAAATCACTTGTTGTGAATTTGGCCTTCTAATAATATTTCTTTGAATACTAACAATTACTATCAAGATATTGCAAAAATTTCTATAGCTGGATCATTTTTATTACCTGCTAGCTCACTGGCTAATGATATTCTTGGTGACATTAAGCAGTTGGTATTGACACAGCTTATGGCCTATAGTCTATTCTTTTTTTTTTTGAGTTGAAGTCTCACTTTGTCACTCAGACTGGAGTGCAGTGGCCACTCCTAGCCACCGCAGCCTCGGCCTGCTGGGCTTGGGCGAGCCTTCCACCTCAGCCTTCCAAGTAGCTGGAACTACAGGCATGCGCTACCACACCCGGCTGATTTTTTTTGATTTATTGTAGAGATGAGGTCTCACTGCCCAGGTGGGTCTCAAACCCATGGGCTCAGGCAATCCACTCACCTCAGCCTCCCAAAGGCACGGGATTACAGGCTGAGCCACCGAGCCTGACTTGATCTATTCTTTAATACCACTGGGAGTGCTGATTTTAATTTTGCTATTTTGTCTCCCAGTCTGTATCCAGGCAGGAGGACAAGCCACCAGACAGCTCCAAGCAGAAGTCCATAAGCTATACTTGAAAGAAAAAGAAAAAGGAGGAGATGAAGGAAACCAAAGCATGAGCTGACAAGGTCCTTATGTTTCTTGGCTTGTGTTCAAGGAACCAAGCCTGAATTTACTTTGTCTCCCCTGACCTTTGGCTGCTATTCTATGGAAAGCAGAGTGGTGCCTTGGCTAGTCCAGAGAGCTCCCCTGGTCCTTGGCTGCTATTCTATGGATAGCAGAGCAGTGCCTTGGCTAGCCTGGAGGCTGTCTGTCTTAAGGGATTGCCTTGCTTTTAACTTAGCATAGACGTTAAAATAAGCATAGTTTAGACATTAACAAATAATCTGCTTGTGTGGTTTCGCTCTCCTTTGTGTGGTTTTGCCCTATTTAAGAGGCATGCTGTGAAAATAACCTTGCTCTTTCTCCCTCTCAGTTATCTGGGAAAGAGTCCTCCCAATCCCGCTGTTTGTTTCTTCTCGTTCCCTCCCCCCACCTCAGGCCCTGCTCAGTAGAGGATGGAACTCTGCATAAAAAGACAAATCTATCAATTTAAAATGCTTTGTTTGGGAAGCATGCACTGAATTTCAAGGCAATCACATAGACGTGTTCTTCAGAGTGACTGAAGGACAAAGAGAAGGTTATAGGTCTAAGAAAAAGGATAACTATTACATCCTATCCTGAAATTGCATTCACATTCTCTCAAACTATTAAGATTTTAAGGAGCTAGCAACTTCTCAATGGTGAATTGGGACAGTGGGTAAAATTAGTGTTATAGCCAGAGCAGATTGCCTCAGCACCTAACTAGATAAACCTGATTTTGGATTACAATGGGTAGTATCAAAACTTGGGCCTGTATAAAATTTAATTATTGGAGCAGATGATATGTTACCTGAGTGCTTTTTCTTCAAGTCCCCTTAACACCTATTTTGCTGTGTATGGCAAGAAAGACCCAATTTCATGTCTGGCATAGTGAAAACAGAGGGAACCTGGCTGTTAATACCTTGAATGCCATATTAACAGGTATAACAAGTATAAGAGCATTCTCAATCAGTTAATTCAAAGGTGAAGCAGGCCATTCAGTGCAACTATACATGAATAGATAAGTTTTTTGCAGGCAGATATTAATTAAAATAGGATAAGCTTTCAGATATCTTTCTTACGTACATGTCCTTCATCTTACCATCAGATACATCAGACCTGACTGCCCTGAGGGCTGGAAAGTAGATCTACCAGTTCAGTAAATCTCAGAAACAATAGGGAGCTACCCCCCCAAAAAGATATGATGCTCTAAGAAAACCTTAAATCTACTTAGGCAGTAACATTAATTATTTAGGAGGTATCTGTGATCTTAGAAATATTAAGAGATGATAATCAAAACTTGTGGGGAGCAGATGAGCACTGTCCAAACAGCAGACCTGGAGCAAAGGCAAGGCCCCAAGTGAAGACAACATCCTGCTTGGTTGCTCCATGCCCTAGCCAAAGAGCAAGGGATACAGCCTGCTACACAGAACAGTGTCTCAGAACCCACACATCCAGGTACAAATAGTACAGACAAAGCATTGGTAACAACAAGATAACTGGAGAACAGCTTGCCATTTAGGTAGCAACAAAATTCCATTATAGTTTCTGCAGAGACTAGAACTCCTTGCAACTTCTGTTGTGCTTGATTATAAAATAAACATGCTGAGCTAGTTCAGGGTCACACTCCTCCATCAGAGGAAAGTGTCCTACCTGGCCCCAGCTTTTCTTTATGTCTTCGTGTCTGTGTCTTTCTTAATCACTCTCTGCTCTTTCTCGGGACCCTCTAGGCAGCCACAGCAAAAACACATGATCAGACATATTAAACCTTCCCCTTTTAGTTCACAGATGGTAGAGAGATGGTAATCAAAACTAATGATCTTAGCTCATGGTTTCCTTAATCATCGTTGCAAAAGTATGTAAAGCCTTTTGTCAAGGGAAAGCACACATCCTTGCTTAAGGCATTCACATCTTTCTTGAGAATGACTCTCCTTTCTAATTAATTCTGTCTTAAGCTGTACTTGGGACTCACTCTGAAATTTTTTTTCTGTGACAGAGTCAAAATTCTTTGACTCTATGATGTAACTATACCACATCCAACCCAGCATCTTCTTTAGCACCAGGGCAAGAAGCTGAGCAATTACCCTTACCCCATGGATTTGGGAGAAAAGTCAGTCTCCCATTCTTCTCATGATATCTGCTTCCACTTTCACTCCTCTTCCTCTTTGAAATAACCAATGATATCTCTCCCCTATCACTTGTGTTTCACCTTCCACCAGCAAGGCTACTACTGATCCTTCAACCAGAGACTAGTGGAGGTGGAAAGGGACCCACTCCTGTACCATGCAGAAATGAGACATGAGCAACCTTTCCTGATGGAAAGCACAGAGGAGATGGAAGAAACAAAGTTTCATTCTGAGTAGTGACCAGAAGGCCCTCTTTAACATTTTTTCAATGTCTTTTTTGTTATCTTTTCTGATTTAACGTTTCTTTTTCTCCTATTAATATAATAATTAAGGCTATCTTTTGGTTAATTTTTCCATAAAATATGTTTTTGATATTCATTTCAACCTGTCTCTGAAGAAGAAATGAATAATTATGATCAAATCACGCTTTTAAATCCAGACTGCCAATCTGTCTTTTAACTGAAGAGTGAATACATTTTACTATCAAAAGAAAAAAATTCAAGAAATAAGCGAGAGACGGGGCAAGATGGCGACGGCATAGGTGAACTGGTGAGATTCTCTGAACGTGAGTTCCCAAAAAGGCTATTACTTCTCTTCCCCCATCCCCCAGTCCACCACCAACCTTGCTGGTGCCAGGCCCGGGAACTTCCCACGCAAGGCCAGATATTGCGCGCCCCCACCACTGCTGCTGTTCTACTCTTGTGTGGAAGTCTCCAGTCCCAGCGCCCTCCAGATCCCTCCCCAGCTGCATTGTCTCCAGCCCAACACCCGGCACCTGGCCCTGCCGGTCACACAGGAGGATCTGGGCGCCCGCCCCTCAGAGACTCTGGTCCCTTTTCTGGCTGAAGTACTCTGTAGGGGACCCAGCGCCACTCTTGTCGCTCGCCGCCTTCCCTTTGGAACTTTGGAGCTCTGGAACTCTGGGTCCACCCTGGCTGAGGCACTCAGTGTGAGACCCCAAGCCGGAGGACCCAGACAAGCGGAGAAAAACAGATCTGCTTAAACTGCCTCGCCATTCTCCAGGCAGAGTCTTCCATTGCCCCGCCCACCTATCAACAAACTTTACCTCATTTCCTAAGGCTAGATATTGCAGCGTGCGGGGGAGTTTTGGGTCCCTGCTCCCTCCGGCCCTCTCCCCAGCTCCATTGTCTCCAGCCGACACCCGGCACCCACCACCGCTGGTCACACAGGGAGGCTCTGGGCGCCCGCCCCTCAGAGACTCCGGTCCCTTTCCTGGCCGAGGTACCCTGTGGGAGGCCCAGAGCCACTCTCGCCACACACTGCCTGCCCTTTGGAGCTTTGGAGCTCTGGAACTCCGGCCCACCCTGACTGAGGCACTCAGTGTGAGACCCCAAACCGGGGGACCCAGACAAGTGGAGAAAAACAGATCTGGGTAAACTACCTTGCTATTCTCCAGGCAGAGACTTCCATTGCCCCGCCCACCTATCAACAAACTTTACCTCAGTTCCTAAGGCAACAACGCAAAACAGGTGACAAAGCCCCACCCCTATGCTGCAACGAAAAACAAAAGGCAGAGGCTGGAATCAGAGATCACAGAAATGACTCTAGTCTGATCGCTTATTTTGACTTATGATTTTATCACTGAAACTGTTGGTTTAGATTACGTTTGGTGTTTACCTTCTGACTTAAACTGTTTCTTGATTTTATTGGCCTCTCTCTGTGTAACTATCAGTATTCTTTAGGGAATCTTTCTTACCTGTCTTTCTTCACTTCTTCCTGGCCCTGTGTCTCTCTCTCACCTGATAGTTGGTATGTATATCTGTTTTCCCTCTCGCACTTCTCTCTTCCTAACTCCCTATTGACCCCCCTTCCTCCATTATTTTCCTCTTTTATATGCCCCCTTTTTAAATCTAGGGTCCAAGGCTGCATACTGCTGAATAGACAGACTGTAAAGCAGAGGGAAAGTGAACAAAACCAGAAGACCCTCATAAGGAACAACAGGTCATTGCAGAAGAGAAATAAAAGCAACCCCACCTTCCCTCAAAAACAGAATTGAAGAGGGGGAGGGAAAGGGGGAGAGGGAGAAAAATCTACAGAAATGAAGAAAAAACAAAAGAAGAGTATGGGTCTCTCCCAGACGCCTGGGAGAGCAGACATTGAGAAAACTGACTTTGGAATGCAAACAATGAAAAGTCCCCAGAATGAAGGGTCTCAAAAGGCAAATGTAGATATCAAAACAATAATGGAGAGATTAAAAAGAATTGAGGAGACACAAGAGAAACTAGGAAGGAGCTGATATCTGAGATAACAGTAATAAAGAATACTGTGAATGAAATAAATAACAAACTGATAAGCATGGAAAGCAGAATTACCCAAGCAGAAGAAAGAATCTCAGAGCTTGAGGACCAAAATATAGAAATAACCCAAACTCTGAAAAACACAGAAAATAAGCTCAAAAAGACAGAACAAAA
Source organism: Cephalopachus bancanus (assembly GCA_027257055.1). NCBI lineage: Eukaryota > Metazoa > Chordata > Mammalia > Primates > Tarsiidae > Cephalopachus > Cephalopachus bancanus. The sequence continues at coordinate 16,801 of JAPVLO010000982.1, read as the reverse complement.
CCTTCAAGAGATGAGTGACTACCTCAAGAGGCCTAACCTAAGAATAATCGAACTCCCTGAGGCAGAAAGAGAAACAGAGACCATTGGAAAAAACTTTCCATGAGATCATTCAAGAAAACTTCCCTTATCTAATCAGCGATGCAAAAATTCAAACACAAGAGATTCAGAGAACCCCACAAGACAACAAATGAGAAGACCAACTCCTAGACACATAATAATTCACCTAAATAAAGTAGGCACAAAAGAAAAAATCCTAAAGGCAGCAAGAGAAAAAGGCCAAATCACCTACCATGGAAGACCAATCCGAATAGCCGCAGATTTATCTGCAGAAACCCTGCAGGCTAGGAGAGCTTGGAGCCCTATCTTGAAAGTCCTAAAAGATAAACAATTTCAACCAAGAATAACCTACCCGGCCAAGCTAAGCTTCATCAGTGAGGGAGAATTAAAATCTTTCCCAAATATCCAATCCCTAAGAACTTATGCTGCCACCAAACATGAAACACTTAAGAAAGTACTAAACACTTAAGAAAGTACTAACCACAGAAGAAAAGGAAAAAAGAACAACATTCTTCACAAGAGTACAGGGAAAAGAATAAAATATAAACGAACCAACCCCAAAACCAAAAGAAAGACAAAAAAAAAAGAAAAAACCAAGTGGAAGAACAACAACTCAATAAGAACTCCATGATAGGGACGAACTCTCACATTTCAATAATTAGTCTGAATGTGAATGGACTAAACGCACCACTGAAAAGACATAGAATGACAAAATGGATAAAATATCACCAGGAAACAATATACTGCCTTCAAGAGACCCATCTCACTGGAAAGGACATACACAGACTCAAAGTAAGAGGATGGGAAACAAATTTTCAGGCGAATGGAACACAAAAGAAAGGAGGAGTCGCAATCCTAATTTCAGACAAAATATCATTTAAGCTATCAAAAATTAAAAAAGATACAGAGGGCCACTACATAATGATAAAAGGTTCATTCCACCAACAAGAAATATCTATCCTAAACATATATGCACCCAACATAGGTGCGCCAACATTCATAAAGCAACTTCTAGGAAAACTAAAGAAAGACATTGATTCTAACACCATAATAACTGGGGACTTTAATACACCACTCACAACCTTAGACAGATCATCAGGACAAAAACACAGCAAGGAGATCCGGAACCTCAATGAGACTCTGGACCAAATGGACTTAATTGATACCTATAGAACACTCCATCCAAAGACCACAGAATACACATTCTACTCATCACCACATGGAACATATTCTAAGATCGACCACATAATTGGACACAAATCAAGTATAAGCAAATTTAAAAGGATTGAAATTCTACCATGCACCTTCTCGGACCACAGTGGAATGAAAATAAACATTGACACCAACAAAGTCCCCACAAAAGACATGGACACTAAACAGCATGATGCTAAATAACTCCTGGGTCAATGATGACATCAAAACAGAGATCAAAAGATACCTGGAAACAAATGAAAATGAAGAAACATCTTACCAAAATCTCTGGGATGCCTTAAAAGCTGTAATAAGAGGGGAATTTATATCCCTACAAACACACATGAGGAAAATGGAAGGAACAGAAATTAATAACCTAACAAGCCACCTAAATAAGCTGGAAAAGCAAGACCACAAAAACCCTAATTTCAGCAGAAGAATCCAGATCACCAAAATAAAAGCCCAAATCCAGGACATAGAAGACAAAAAGATAATAGAAAAAAATCAATGAAACAAAAAGCTGGTTCTTCAAAAGAATAAACAAGATCGATGGTCCCCTAGCTAGACTGACCAAGAAAAAATGAGAAAAAAAACAAATAAGCACAATCAGAAACACAAAAGATGAAGTCACATCTGACCCTGAAGAAATACAAAAGATCATTAGAGACTACTACGTACACTTGTATGGAACCAAATTTGAAAACCTTAAGGAAATGGAGGACTTTCTGACATCACACAACCTACCTAAGTTGGAACAAGAAGAGATTGAGACCCAAAATAAACCAATAACAATCAAGGAAATCGACTCCATAATAAGAAAACTTCCTACAAAAAAAAGCCCTGGACCAGATGGCTTTCCAGGATAATTTTACAAGACATTTAAGGAGGAGCTGATACCAATCCTACTGAAAGTATTCAGGCAACTGAAAAAGATGGAACGCTCCCCAAATCATTTTACGAAGCCAACATCACATTGATATCCAAGCCAGGTAAAGATCCAGCAAAGAAAGAGAACTACAGGCCAATATCTTTGATGAACATAGATGCTAAAATTCTCAACAAAATCCTAGCAAACCGGATTCAGCAACGCATCTCAAAAATCATGCATCATGACCAAGTAGGCTTCATTCCTGGGATGCAATGCTGGTTCAACATTTGTAAAACCATAAATGTTATTAAATACATTAACAGATGTCAAAACAAAAACCACATGATTATATCATTAGATGCAGAAAAAGCTTTTGATAAAATCCAGCACCCCTTCTTGATAAAAACCCTTGAACATCTAGGCATACGGGGAACATACCTCAAAATATTAAAGCCATCTACGAGAAACCCACAGCAAGCATACTCCTAAATGGACAAAAATTAGAACCATTTCCCCTGAAAACTGGAACAAGACAAGGATGCCCACTCTCACTCCTCCTGTTCAACATAGTAATGGAAGTCCTGGCTCGAGCAATCAGAGAAGAGAAGGCAATCAGGGGTATCCAAATAGGAAAAGAGGAAGTCAAGTTATCTCTCTTTGCAGATGACATGATTGTATACCTTGAAAACCCAAGAGAATCTGTCAAAAACCTCCTTACACTGATAAAGACCTTTGGCAAAGTCTCAGGGTACAAAATAAATGTACAAAAGACGATCGCATTTCTCTACACCAATAATAAACAAACAGAAACCCAAATAAAAAACACAATTCCATTCACAATAGCCGCAAAAAAAAAAAGAAATACCTTGGCATCTTCCTAATCAGAGACATGAAAGACCTTTACAATGAAAATTACAAATCACTGCTCAAAGAAATCAAAGATGACACAAACAAGTGGAAAAATATCCCATGCTCATGGATCGGAAGAATCAACATTGTGAAGATGTCCATCTTACCTAAGGCAATCTACAAATTCAATGCAATACCCATCAAATTACCAGCAACATTCTTCTCAGAACTAGAAAAAACAATGCAGGAATTTATATGGAAACACAAATGTCCAAGAATAGCCAGAACAATTCTCAGCAAAAAACACAAAGCAGGTGGTATCACACTGCCAGACTTCAAACTTTACTATAAAGCTACAATCATCAAAACAGCTTGGTATTGGTATAGGAACAGGAATATAGATCAATGGAATAGAATTGAGATTCCAGAAGCAAAACCTCAATTTCTCAACCAACTCATCTTTGACAAAGCCTCCACCACCTACCACTGGGGAGAGGAGAACCTGTTCAGTAAATGGTGCTGGGAAAACTGGCTGACCACATGCAGAAGATTGAAACTGGACCCCTATCTATCCCCATGCACAAAGGTTAATTCCAAATGGATCAGAGACCTAAATGTAAAACCTCAAACCATAAGAACCTTAGAAAATGAAGGAAAAACCCTCATGGAAATCGGAACTGGCATCCAATTCCTGAACAAAACCCAAAACCCACAGCTCATAAGAGAGAAAATAGACAAGTCGGGCCTTATTAAACTGACAAGCTTCTACAAAGCCAAAGAAACCATCAAGAGAGCAGGGAGACAGCCTACAGACTTGGAAAAAGTATTTGCCAACTCCAGGTCCGACAAAGGCTTAACATCCTGGATCTACAAGGAACTCAAGCGTGCTGAAAAGAAAAAAACAAACAACCCCATTATAAAATGGGCAAAAGATATGAACAGACACTTCACAAAGGAAAACATCCAAGCAGCCAACAAACACATGAAGAAATGTTCAACCTCACTAATTATCAGGGAGATGCAAATCAAAACCACACTGAGATACCACCTAACCCCAGTCAGAATGGCAATTATCAACAACTCAAAAAATAACAGCTGCTGGAGAGGGTGTGGTGAAAAGGGAACACTTCTACACTGTTGGTGGGAGTGTAAACTAGTGCAACCTCTGTGGAAAGCAGTGTGGCGATTCTTAAAAGCTCTAAATACCAACCTCCCATATGACACTGCAATCCCCCTACTGGGAATATATCCTGAAGAACACAAATCACTCTATAAAAAAGATACCTGCACACGCATGTTTATCGCAGCATTGTTCACAATAGCAAGAACCTGGAAACAGCCATGCTGCCCGTCAAAAGATGACTGGATTAAAAAAATGTGGTACATATACACGATGGAATACTATGCAGCCAAAAAAAAAGAACAAAATCATGAATTTCACAGCAACCTGGATGGAACTAGAGTCTATAATACTGAGTGACCTCTCACAGAAACAAAGATCCGAGTATCACATGTTCTCACTCATATAATGGACCTTAAACATCCAATGCAATACTATACGAAAATGACTGACGTACTGGGAAACTATGGTGGGGGGAGGGAGATGGGATTAACAGTAGCAAATATCTGTCTGGGTACGGGGAAACATCCTATATCAACAGGGTGCCTGAATGAAACGCAATTGTATACCTAACCCTTAACTGTACCCCACAACTTCACAATAAATAAATAAATAAATAAATAAATAAATGTGAAGAGAAGAAAAAAAAAAGAAATAAGCTATAAGGCAGACAGTAAAAGGATAGCAAAATGGCAGGAGCAATTGTTATTATTTTTCTATATCTTAGCATCCCTCTAAGATTGACCATCATGGACCCAGAGAGGAAATTGCAGGAGTGGACACAGAAATGTCCCACCCACATGCAGATGTTCCACCCACATGCTGAACCTGCATGGACATATCTGATCTGAATTGGGGAACTTGGTGGCAGTAGCAGCAGCAGCAAAAGAGTTGTATAAGTATGGATCAGATTCATCCTCCTCCCACAACATTCCATGGGGCATCTTACTCATGCTAAGAGCAATCTAATCAGCCTGTGCCAAGAGCAGAGGGGGAAAAGCAGGAGAACAGAGCCCACTCCCTACTGCAGTGGTGGCCAGAAGCAGTGCTGCTGCTTGGGAAAGAAACCTGAAGTTCCAGAAACAGTCACAGAGAGAGATTATTTTTTTCTCTCTCTGTTTATATTTTAGTACTAATTTTGTTTTTGTATTTTAGTTTTTTAGTTTTTATGTTTGAATATGGGTATTTTTTAGGACAAGTGCAGCATAAGGTTTTTTTTTTAATTGTATGTTTGTTTGTACGTTTTTATTTGTTTGCTTATTTGTTGATGAGCCTGTTTTCCTTCTCCTTATCCTCTCTCTTATCCTCTCTCTTAATCTCCTTTCATCTACCTTCTTCCTTTTCCTTTTCCCATTATTTTCCTTTTTCTTACCTCATTTTCCTTTCAGGGGGCATACATACACCCCTGCCGCATGGACAGTGGGAAGCGGGTTCCAGGGGCCCTACAAACCTGTCACCAGATACTGTGATCTGAAGATAGCTTCTGAACCCCAGCTCTCCCATCACACCTTAATCAAATCGCAAAACAGCCTCACCCACCAGTCCAGTTTCAAAATTGAACAAATCCAGAGGATCTACATAAGGAAGAAGAGGGGACTGAACAAGAAGTGAAGGCTAACCCCCATCAATGAGCAAAGGAGAGGGGGAAGAGAAGGAAACCCATCACAAATGAAGAAGAATCAAAGGGAGAACACAGGTCCCAAACAGCACCTGGTAAGACAGCACCTCAGAATACAGACTTCGGAATGCAAACAATGAAGAGTCCCCAGAACAACTGGTCTCAAACCACAAACCCAGAGATCATATTAATAGAGAGAATGAATAGAAATGAGGAGAGATAAGGGAAAAAAAGTAGGAGTTGATAACTGAGATGACAGCAATAAAGAATACAGTAAGTGAAATAAATATCTAACAAGCATGGAAAACAGAATTAACTAAGCAGAAGAAGAATCTCATAACTTGAGAACTAAAATAAGGAACTAACATAAACTGTTAAAAGCACAGAAAATAAGCATTAAAAGACAGAACAAAGCCTCCAGGAGATATGTGATTATATCAAGAGGTTAAAACTACGATTAATTAGCATTCCTGAGGCAGACACAGAGACCACCCTGAAACAAACATTCCATGAATTTATCCAAGAAAACTTCCCTTATCTCTTCAGATACATGATCATTCAAACACAAAAAATTCAGAGAACCCCTCCAAGACATCAACTGAGAAGACCAACCACTAGAAACACAGTAATTCATTTACACAAAGAAGGTATAAGAGAAAACAATCCTAAGGACAGCAAAAGAGAAAAGTCAGTATACAGGGGAAAACTGGGGAAGACCACTAGAATAGCAGCGGACTCATCCACAGAAACATTATAGACAAGAAAAGACTGAAGCTCAATCTTCGAAGTTATCAAAGACAAACAATTTCAACCAAGAATTTCCTACTCAGCTAAGCTAAGCTTCCTCAGTGATGGAGAATTCAGCTCCTTTCCAGATACTCAATTCCTAAGAGTTTATGCTGCCTCCAGACCAACTGTACAAGAGACATTTAAGAAAGTATTAAACACAAAAAGAAAAAAAGAATGACTACACTTTTTCTAAGAATGTGGAAAAAGACTGAAAACACACCATATATCAACTTACATGTCAAAAGAAAACCAACAAAGAAATTAACAAATAACAACAACAATCCCTGTAAAAATCTTATGACAGGATAAACTCTCAGATCCAATTATTAGGCTGAATGTGCCTGGACTAAATGAACCACTGAAAAGACATGGAATGACAATCTTGTTAAAAAGATGACACAATAATATGCTAGCTCCAGGAGACTAATTTCACCAAAATGGACATTCACAGACTCAAAGACTCAAAGTAAGTGGACAGAAAACAAATTTTCAGCCAAACAGAACACATAAGTTACAATCTTAATATCACACAAAATAGTCTTTAAGTTATAAAAAAAATTTTTTTAAAGATGCAGAAGGTCACAACATAATGATAAAAATGTCAACACATCAACAAGAAGCATCCATTCTAAACATATATGCACTCAACATAGAAGCATTAACCTTTATAGCAGCTTTCAGGTAAACTAAAAAAAGGTATACACTCTAACACTATCATTGATGGGCATTTAAATGCCCCCACTAAACCCTAGATAGATAATCGAGACAAAAATTCAGTAAGGAGATTCAGAATCTTAATGTGATGCTTAACCAAATGGAGATACCTATAGAACACTCCACCCAACTACCACAGAATACACATTCTACTTCTCACCACCAAAATTTACTCAAAGATTGACAATATCCTTAGCCCATAAATCAAGCAAAAAAAATTTCATAAGAGTAAAATACTGTCATGCACCTTGTCAAACTACAATGAAATAAAAATAAATATCAACACTAACAAAGCTCCCCTAAAACCCACGAAGACATGGACACTAAACAGTATAAATGCTGAACAACTCCTGGGTCAATATTGCTAACAAAGCAGAAATTAAAAGAGCTTTGGAAACAAATAAAAATAAAGACATATCTAACCAAAATCTCTGGGATGTCATGAAAAAAGTACGGAGAGGAGAACTCATTTCTTTGTAAACACACATCAAGAAAATGGAAAGATCACAAGTTAACAGCCTAACAAATCACTTAAGGGTGCTTGGAAAAACAAGACCAACAAAATCCTAACTTCAACTGAAGAATCCATACCACCAAAGTAAAAGCCCAAATACACAACATAGAAGAAAAAAAAAAAATCATAGAAAAAAATCAACAAAATAAAAAGCTGGTTCTTTGAAAGGATAAACAAGATTGACAGACCCCTAGCCAGAGTGACTAGGAAATAGAAAGAAAAAAACCCAAATAAACATAAATGGAAATGTTCAAGATAAAATAACATTGGACCTTGACAAAATACAAAAATTTATTGGAGATTACTAGGCACACCTGTATGGAAACAAACTCAAAAACCAAAATAAAATGGAGGACTTTCTGACATCACAACCATCCAAGGTTGAAACAAGAAGAAACTGAGGCATTAAATAGACCAGTAACAACCCACAAAATCAACTCCATTATAGTAAGAAAACTATCCACACAAAATAATTCCTGTACCAGACAGCTTCACAGCAGAGTTCTCAAAAACATGCAAAGAGGAGACGATACTAACTCTATTGAAAGTATTCCAAGCAATCAAGAAAGATGGACCTCTCCCCAAATCATTTTGTGATGATAACACCACACTGATAAAGATCCAACAAAGAAAGAGTGGTACAGGTCAATATCCCTGATGAACATCAACACAAAAATACTCAACAAGATTCTAGCAAATCAGGTCCAACAATACATCTCAAAAATCATCCATGATGGCCAAGTGGGCTTCAGCACCAGGATGCAGGGCAGGTCCAATATCCACAACACCATAAATGCAATTAAATTTACCAACAGATGTAACAATAGGAATCACATGATAATATCATTATATGCTGAATAAGCTTTTGATAAAATCCAGCATCCCTTCATAAAAATCCTTGAAAACCTAGGTATAGATGGAATACAACTCAAAACATTACGATCCATCTACAATAAACCCCAGTTAACATATTGCTGTATGGACAAAAATTGGAAGCATTTCCCCTGAAAACTATAACAAGACAAGGCTGTCCACTTTTACCTCTCCTTTTCAACACAGTGTTAGAAGTCCTAGCTAAAAAATCAGATGAGAGAAGGAAACCAGGAGCAACCAAATAGGAAAAGAGAAAGTCAAGTTATTCCTGTTTGTTGGTATGATTCTATACCTCAAAAATTCAAGAAAAACTTTCAAAAATTTTCTTGCATCAATAAAGGACTTGGGCAAAGTCTCTGAGTACAAAATCAATGTGAAAAAAACTGGAACAAGACAAGGATGCCCATTCTCACCCCTCCTGTTCAATATAGCATTGGAAGTCCGGGCTGGAGCAATCAGAAATGAAATACCTTGGCATCTTTCTAACCAGAGATGTGAAAGATCTTTACAATGAAAAATACAAAACACTGTTCAAAGAAATCAAAGATGACACAAACAAATAGAAAAATATTCCATGCTCATGGATTGGAAGAATCAACAATGTTCAGATGGCCATCCTATCCAAGAAGATCTACAGATTTAATACTCATTAAATTACCAACATCATTCTTCTTGACCAGGAAACAACAATACAGAAATGTATATAAAAGCATAAATGACCACAAATAGCCAAACAATTCTCAGCAAAAGAACTCCAGCAAACCCAACTCCAGTCAGGATGGCCATCATCAATAACTCAAAAAAACAATAGATATTGGAGAGGTGTTATGACTGAGTAAGCAAGAAGTCACACTGTCAAGCACAGTCTAGTTAATTATGAGTTCTTTATTAACATACAAGTCAACCAAGAGCAGGCAAACACCAGAAAAAACTCTTGACAAACTAGTGTAGTTTGTGACAAGTTTTTACAGGTAAAATTTGCAGTGTTGGCTACTGCAAATTTGACCTATAAAATTTGCAGTACATAGCAACTTAGTGACCATAGCAACCATTAACTTGGCAACCTAAATGGGAACTTCTGATTGTTAGGAAGTTTTGATTAATTTCATGTCCCAGGCACAACCAGTGTCCGAGACGTCCCTGGAGTTCTGCCAACAAGATATAGTTTAAGGCAGTTACATAGAGACAAGGTAGAAGAATCATTACACAATGGAGTTACCTTGGTTAGGTCACTAACAAAATATAAGAACAAAATATGAAAACGTAACAATGGGGTTTTGCAAAGCATAACATTTGATTTCAGTTAACAAAACATACAATTACATGGAACTTACGGCTAGGGAGTTTTGTAATAGTCAGCAGGAAACGGTCAGCAAGACTTCCCCAAAAGGGAATAAAGCTGCAGGTCTGTGGTCATGGAAATGTTACAGTAATCACACATAGGAGTGATTTTTAGGTCAGGCAGGCAACTAAGATGGAAACTTTAAACAAAATGGAATAAGCTGGTTGATACTATTATCTTGCTAGCAATCTGATTTTTTTAACTGATTTAGCTCATTTCAGAGGATGCAGGAAAAAGGGCACACTTCTACACACTAGTACAACCTCTGTGGAAAACAGTGGAGTGATTCCTTAAAAGTCTAAAACTTGACATTCCATATCACCCAGCAATCTCCATTATCGGAATATACCTGGAGTGGAGAAGCTCAAATCACTCTATGAAAAACATACCTGCACATGTATGTTTATTGCAGCTTTATTCACCATAGCAAAAACAAGGAACCAACCATGCTGTCCATCAAAAGTGGATTGGATTAAAAAAAAGAAAACATGGTACATATACATGATGGAATATTATGCAGCCCTAACGAAGGACAAAATTATGAACTTCACAGCAACTTGGATGGACTTAGAGTCTATAATACTCAGTGACCTATCACAGAAACAAATAACTGAGTACCACATGTTCTCACTCATAAGCAGATCCTGAACAATTATCATAACACTATAAGAAAGGGATTGGCAGTGGTGGGAAGCTGTCAGTTGAAGGGAGTGCACACTTTATCATTAGGGGCACCTGAATTCAAATCAGGTGAAATGAGTACCAAAGTAAAGCCCAAACTTTACCTGTACAATGGCCATTTGTATTCCCAACTCTGAATTGTACCCCCACATCTTTAAAAAAAAAAAATAGGGTTAGGCATTGTTTTGCAGTATGATTACATGCTACTCTGTAGTCCTACTTAGGAATGTTCATTAAATAATACCATCTTAACATTGAACCTTTTGGAAAAAAGGGGGGTACTGAATCTCTCCTAAAAAGGTCCAGATTAACTTACAACAGGTGAAATATTTGGGTTACATGTTAGTCCCCTGGCAAGGAGATTTTACAACAGAAAGTAAACAGTCATTATAAATGAGTAGTTTCCTAACACTTGTAAGCAGCTGATAACTTTTTGGGGAATGGCGGGTTTTTGTAGAATATAGATTTCAAATTTTGGCTTTATTGCTAACCCATTCTACGAAACCACAAAGAGAGCAGATACCGAGCTTCTGAATGAAAATAAGAGCACCAGAGGGTTTCTTAAGACCTAAAAAATGTTCTCTGCTCTGGGACTTAGCTTGCCCAATATAGAAAAACTTGTCTGCCTTCATGGAGCATAAGATGGCCACAGGGGTTCTTGCTCAAACAAGGGGTAAAACTCTCTGGCCAGTTGACTACTTCTCTAAACAACTGAACACAGTCAATAATGGATGCTTGCCAGTATTTGGACAGTAGCAGCCACTGCTTTATTCATGGAAAGGACCACAAATTTAACCTTTGGTAAGCCTATGGAGGTTCTCACAAGTCAAGAGGTTCACGGAATATTGGAAGCCAAAGGACATGAGCAAAGACAAACGGAAGGCTACCAAAATGTCAGGTCCTTCTCCTTGAGAGCACAGAGTCTACTCTTCAAGTTGTCAGACATTAAAACCAGGCACTTTAATGCTAGCCTGAAAATCAGAGGAATTAGTTCATTCCTACACAGAATTCATAGAGCAGGTAAACTCTAGCATGTCTGACCTACATGATGAGCTTTTAACTAATCCAAAAGAGAAATGGTTTACAGATTAGGAAACTTTGTTGAATAAGGAAACATGATTACTGGATATGCAGCCATACACTCATACAAGGTCATAGAGGCACAAGCACTTCCCAATAATACTTTAGCTCAAAAGTTAGATTCTATAGATCTAGCTCAGATCCCACAACTGGAAAAAGAAATAAAAATATTTACATGGATTATATGTGTATGTCTATAGTTATTCATGCTAATGCCACTATATGGGAAAAATAGGGAACGTTAACAGGAAAAAACTCCTGATAAAATATATAATGCTTTTAGAAGCAGTACTAGAGTTTTTGGAGGTAGCTGTAATTCACTGAAGGAACATGAAAAGAAAGACTCTTTCATCACATAAGGAGACTCTTTTGCTGACTATGTAGCAAAACACATAGCAGGAGACACTAAAAGGAAAAGGTCATGATGTCATTTATTCCACAAAATCATAATACCTCTGTTGAGCCACAGTACGCAAAGGAAGAAATACTCTGGGCAAAACAACAAGGCACTAAGTTAAATATAAAAGACAGTGAGAAAGGGAGATGAAATTCCTCTTGCCCAAGAATAATTTTGGAAAACTGTTGGAGGATTATATGATTCCACTTGCCTGGGTAGAGATACCCCAGAAAGCTTAATATGGTAATCTTTTATAATAAGATAGAACTTCACTCCTTTTCCTTTTGTTTCATAAACGAGACAGGGGAACATTTAAGAAAACCTATCTTACTCACACCATATAAAGAAAGGGACTTTATCCAGGAGAAGAATGGCAAATAGATTTTACAAAGATGACACCAGCTCAAAGCTATAAATACTAGTTAGTATTCACGGACAGACTCAATGACTGGATTGAGGGTTATCTTTTAGGTCTGAAAAAGCCATACAAATATTAAAGGTCTTATTTTTTTTTTAAATCTTCATTTTGGATAACGTAAAAACATACAGAATGACAATAAATGAATTTTTGTAGCTAAAATTACTCAAACAATATCAGCAACCCTAGAAATTGAATATTATTTACATTCCTCATGGAGACCCCTTCATCAGGAAAAGCAGAAAAAAAATAATCACTTTTTAAAAAAGACAGTTAGAAAATTATGTCAGGAAGCACCAGAATCATGAGTTAAGTTGCTATCTATAGCTTTACTCAGAAATACAATCTCACCTAAAAATATACTCCTTTTGAAATACTGTATGGTCATACCTTCATGGGGTATGATCTTTTACAGGAAAGAATCTTTAGAAATAACCCAGTGTGTTAATAACTTGGGACAAGCACAAACAGCTATTCAAGACTATGCTAACCAGATTCTCTTGGCTCCAGACAAAACTCCTTTTGTATCATCAATTTAGCTCGAATATTTGGTTTTACTTAAAACACAGAACAGTTCCAATTGAAGATGAATGGACAATATCAGGTTCTTAGTACATCTACTGCTGTAAAACTTCAGGAAATCAATAGTTGGGTACATACATCTAGAGTTAAACTTATGCCTTCTGAATTTCCACAGGCAAAGACCTTCCATATCTGACCAACTTTCCTATTACTATGAACCAGTGGAAGATCTGAAACTCCTCTTCTGGCAGGAAACAGACAAAATCAGTAACGAATGCCAAAAGCATACACTCAGGAATGTATATACTTTTCCATTTTACTCCTTTCTTGTATGCTTTGCCTCCATTCTTTAAAAAAAGGGAATGGAATAAAAATATATTCTCAACTTTTCCTGAACTGTTGTTCCAGTTGAGCAGCTAGAAGACTATTGGCTATGCCATGAACCTCGTAGAAAATTGGAGAAGTACCTTTTCTATGTTACTCAGTCTCTCATAAATTTTACTGTTACTCAGTGAAGACCTGATCAGATGAAAAATTAATTTTCTTTGACATTTCTTTACCTACTCAGCCTTCATTTGCTATATCACTGTTACTTAGAACAAAACCACAAGACTGAAGTTTATCATTTAAATTTTGCTAATGGAGAGAGATCCAAGATGACCACCAGAAAGCAACAGACTAGAGCCTCTCTCACCCAGCAAGATGGAGAATTGGGACCCAGTTGCCAATCAATGGAGACATCCTATATGCTTTTGGACAGGCAATATACCTTGTACCCAATGAAGTATCTTTGAGTGCTCAGAGACCAGAAAGCAAAGGCAGACACAGGATTCCAGATGTACCATCCCCTTTCCTGTTCCAGACTCTGACAAAGTTGGAAGATCTAATCAGTGAAGGAGACGGGTGAGTGATTCTATCAAATATCAAGCAAATTCACCCCCCTTTCCAGCCGTGCCCTAGCTGTCAGGCCCACACAGTTGTTTTGGCCACAGTAGGAGAGGGCAACTGACTCCCAAGTGAAGTTGGAAGCAAATCCCACCTGCCAGACACTGCTCTGGCAGCCAGCTCCAAAGCGAGAAGAAAAAAAAAAAAAACAGCCTACAGTGTTGCTCAGACTGGCATGTTTGTCACCAGCAACTGGTGGGGAAATAAACAAGCAAGGCAGAGAGTAGGGACCCAGACACCAATACACACACACCAATACACCAAGATGTCTCTTTTTACACAGAGACCAGAAAGTGATGGTAGGTGTGGAAATCTACATACCTATCTCCTGCTGAGTGCCAGCCAAGTACAGGAACTGAAGTCTCGCCCAATGAAAGAGTGAGGTGAGTGATTCTAATATGAGTTAGTTCACCCACACCCAGTCTTCAGTCACTTGCAGAAGGGCCTGAAAACCAATACGACTAATTTTGCAGAGCAAAATTTCATTTTGCTGTGTGATGGAATTATAGAGGAGAAAATGATGCCTGTTACAAATGAGAAAAAAAAAAACAATGGAAAAACACAGACAACCTTCAGAGTTCTAAAAAGATAACCCCTCCCCCCAAAAAAAAACCAAATCATAAGCAATGAAAACCCTCCAAAACAACCTGCCAAGATGACAGCCTAAAAATCAAACAACTGGATGGCAAAAATGCACAGGAACCAAGAGAAACAAGAAGCAAAACTCAATGAAACTATACAGGAAACAAAAGTGGAGTTGAGCAATTTTTTAAAAGTCTATTATGAATTAATGGAAATAAAGAACTCCATTCCAGAACGATTAACCAAGTAACAACCATAAGAAGCAAAACTAACCAAAAAGAGGAAATAATCTCAGATCTTAAAGACCAAAAAATGGAATTAACACAATCTGGTAAAACATAGCAGCAAATCTTCAGCAAAAGCAAAATATACATGGTATGATGTCAAGAAGACAAATATATGCCTGGCTGGTATCCCTGAAGTAGATAGGGAAATGGCAAACATCATTAAACAAGTATTCCATTAAATCATCCAATAAAACTTTCCTCATGTCACCAGAGATGTGACCATTCAAACACAAGAGATTCAGAGAATCTGTGCAAATTATCACACGAGAAGACTATCACCTAGACACCCAGTTACCCACTTTCACAAATTAAGCATGAAATAAAAAATCCTAAAGCAGTGAGAGAGAAAGATCAGACTGCCTACCACCAGAATCACTCCAGACTTAACTGCAGAAACACTACAAGCCAGAAGAAACTAAAGTCCAACTTTCACTGTTGTTAAAGATAAGCAATTTTAACCAATAATTAATTTTTGATACCGCTGAGCTAAGTTTCATCAAGTGATGGAAGATTAAAATCTTTCATCAAAATCCAATTCCTAAAAGAATTAGGATTATATACACCTCCAACCCAGTCTCTCAGAAAACTCTTAGAAACTCATGAACATAGAAAAAAAAAGTCATGCCCATCACAAAAGTGCAGACAAACACAAAGTTAAAAGAGCACACAGAGAACAAACAAAAATGAAAACACACAAATATATAAATACAAAAATTAAAAGAAAACAAAGCAAACCCCTGAGAGCCCAAGACAGCAATGAACTCTTACATTTTAATAATCAACCTGAACATGAATAGATTAAATGCACCGCTGAAGAGACAAAAGTGGCAAACTAAATAAAAAGCATGATCCAATGATCTTCTGCCTACAGGAAACTCATCTCACTGAAAAGAACAGTCACAAACTTAAAGTAGGAGGCTGTAAAATGAACTTTCAGGTGAATGGAAAAGAGAAGGCAAGCATAGCTATTCTGATGTTAGACAAGCAGTCTTCAAGTCATCAAAAGTTGAAAAAGACACAGAAGGACACTATAATACATAATGATATAAGGCTTAATCCACCAACAAGAATAGCTATCCTGAGCATATATGCACCCAACACAGGCGCTCCAGGTTTTATAAAACAACTACTAAGTAAATTAAGAGAAGACATTGACTTTTGCACAATCATAATTGGAGATCTAAACACCCATAGCCCAAAAATAACTTTAGATATACCATCAGGGCAAAAAACCAAGGAGATTTGGAACTTCAACTTGACACTTAACCAAATGGACTTAGCAGAAATCTGCCAAACACTTCACTCAACAACTAGAGATAGAGATTCTACTCATCAGCACATGAAACATACTCCAATAGCGATCACATCCTCAGACATCAATCAAGCCTTAAAAAAAAATTGAAATAATACCATGCATCTTCTCAGATAACAGTGGAATAAACAATAAACAATAAATACCGCCACAAAAAAGATCCCCCCCAAAGCACCAAAGACATGGACACTAAGCAAAATGCTGCTGAATGACTTGTGGGCCAACATGGAAATCAAGAAATGAAAAGATACCTGGAAACAAATGAAAACCAAGATGCAGGTTATCAGAATCTGAAACCAGTGGTAAGAGCAAAATCCATAGCATTGTACACACACATCAAAAGAAATATTGCAATAAACAGCCTAACATCACAACTAAAGACAGAAAAGGCAACACTGCCTAAATCCTGACTTCAGCAGAAGAATCCATATTACCAAAATACAATCACAATTAGAAGACACAGAAGACAAAAATATCAGAGCAGGATCAACAAGACAAAAAGCTGCTTTTTAGAAAGAATAAATTAGATTGAGAGACTCCTAACCAGACTGACTAAATAATGAGAAAGCCCAAACACAGATATAAACACAAAAGGTGAAGTAACAACTACCATGAAAAAAATTCAAAAGTTTATCAGAGATT